>PVHT020000237.1:5636543-5668192 GCA_004024745.2 Catagonus wagneri | reverse complement strand
ACAGCTCAATACCAAAGAAACAAACAACCCCATCCAAAAATGGGCAGAGGATCTAGGCAGACAGTTCTCCAAAGAAGACATGCAGATGGCAAATAAACACATGAAAAGATGTTCAACATCACTCCTCATTAGAGAAATGCAAATCAAAACCACTATGAGGTACCACCTTACACCAGCCAGAATGGCCATCATCAAAAAGTCTACAAACAATAAGAGCTGGAGAGGGTGTGGAGAAAAAGGATCCCTATTACACTTTTGGTGGGAATGCAAATTGGTGCAGCCACTGTGGAAAACAGTATGGAGATTCCTCGGAAAACTCAAAACAGAATTACCATTTGATCCAGCAATCCCATTCCTGGGCATCTATCCAGCAGAAACCATGACCCGAAAAGACACCTGTACTCCAGTGTTCATTGCAGCACTCTATGCAATAGCTAGGTCATGGAAACAACCTAAATGCCCATTGACAGGGGAGTGGATAGGGAAGATATGGTACATACCAACAGAATGGATAGGGAAGATATGGTACATACACACAATGGAATGTTACTCAGCCATTAAAAGGAACGAATTACCAACATTTATAGCAACATGGATGGACTTAGAAATTATCATGTGAAGTGAAACCAGTCAGACAATTAGACAGCAACACCCAATGCTACTGCTTACATATGGAAACTAAAAAGACACAATGAACCTTCTTACAGAACAGACAATGACTCACAGACTTTGGAAAACCTTGGTTTTTCAAATAAGACAATCTGGGGGGGTGGGGGGATGCACTGGGGGTTTGGAATACAAAATCTGTAAAACTGACTTGTGATGATTTATGCACACCTATAATTGAAATAAAATCCATTAAGAGAAAAAAAAAAAAACAACAACAACAACAAAAGTCCAGGACCCGATGGTTTCACAGGTGAATTCTATCAAACATTTAGAAAAGAGCTAACACCTATCCTTCTGAAACTCTTCCAAAAAAGTGCAGAGGAAGGGACACTCCCAAAAGCATTCTATGAGGCAACCATCACCCTGATGCCAAAACCAGACAAAGGTATCACAAAAAAAGAAAATTACAGGCCAATCTCACTGATGAACATAGATGCAAAAATCCTCAACAAAATTCTAGCCAACTGAATCCAACAATACATCAAAAGGATTGGACATCATGATCAAGTGGGACTTATCCCAGGGATGCAAGGATTCTTCAATATCCACAAATCCATCAGTGTGATATACCACGTTAACAAACTGAAGAATAAAAACCATATGATCCCCTCAATAGATACAGAAAAAGCCTTTGACAAAATCCAACACCCATTTCTGATAAAAAAAACTTCAGAAAGTGGGCATAGGGGGAACCTACCTCAGCATAATAAAGGCCATCTATGACAAACCCAGAGCTCACATCATTCTCAATGGTGAAAAGCTCAAACAATTCGTGCTGAGATCAGGAACAAGACAGGGATGTCCACTCTCGCCACTACTGTTCAACATAGTCTTGGAAGTCCTAGCCACAGCAATCAGAGAAGTAAAAGAAATAAAAGGAATCCAAATTGGAAAGCAAGAAGTAAAACTATCACTTTTTGCAAATGACATGATACTATACCTAGAGAATCCTAAAGACTCTCCCAGAAAACTGTTAGAGCTCATCAATGAATTTGGCAAAGTCACAGGATACAAAATTAATACACAGAAATCAACTGCATTTCTATACACTTACAATGAAAGACAAAAAAGAGAAATTAGTGAAGCAATCCCATTTACCATCACATCAAAAAGAATCAAGCGCAAAGGAATAAACCTACCTAAAGAGACAAAAGACCTGTACTCTAAAAACTATAAGACGCTGATGAAAGAAATCAAGGATGACATGAACAGATAGAAAGACATACATGCTCTTGGATTGGAAGAGTCAATAGTATCGAAATGGCTATACTACCCAAAGCAGTCTATACATTCAAGGCAATCCCTATCAAATTACCAAGGACATTTTTCAAAGAACTAGAACAAAATATCTGAAAACTTTGTTTGGAAGCACAAAAGACCCAGAATAGTCAAAGACATCCTGAAAAAGAAAAATGGAGCTGGAGGAACCAGGCTCCCTGACTTCAGACTCTACTACAAAGCTTCAGTCATCAAAACCGCATGGTAGTGGCACAAAGACAGAAATAGAGATCAGTGGAACAGGATACAAAGCTCAGAATTAAACCCACGAACCTACAGTCAACTAATCTATGACAAAGGAGGCAAGAATATACACTGGACAAAAGACAGCCTCTTCAATAAGTGGGGCTGGGAAAACTGGACACGTGTAAAAAAATGAAATTAGAACACTTCCTAACACTATGCACAAAAATAAACTCAAAATGGATTAAAGATCTAGATATAAGACCACATACTATAAAACTCTTAGAGGAAAACATAGGCCAAACACTCTCTGACATAAATGATAGCAACATCTTCTCAGATCCATCTGTCACAGTAAGGACAATAAAAAGAAAAATAAACAGATGGGACTTCATTAAGTTTCAAAGTTTCTGCACAGCAAAGGAAACCCTAAACAAAACGAAAAGACAATCCACAGAATGGGAGAAAATATTTACAAATGATTCAACTGACAAGGGATTAATCTCCAAAATTTACAAACACCTCCTACAGCTCAATACCAAAAAAAACAAACAACCCCATCAAAAAATGGGCAGAAGATCTAAAGAGACTATTCTCCAAAGAAGACATACAGATGGCCAAAAAACACATGAAAAGATGTTCAACATCGCTCCTCATTAGAGAAATGCAAATCAAAACCACTATGGGATACCACCTTACACAGGCCAGAATGGCCATCATCAAAAAGTCTACAAACAATAAGTGCTGGAGAGGGTGTGGAGAAAAAGGATCCCTATTACACTGTTGGTGGGAATGCAAATTGGTGCAACCACTGTGGAAAACAGTATGGAGATTCCTCAGAAAACTCAAAACAGAATTACCATTTGATCCAGCAATCCCTCTCCTGGGCATCTATCCAGAGGAAACCACGACTCGAAAAGACACATGTACTCCAGTGTTCACTGCAGCACTCTATGCAATAGCCAAGTCATGGAAACAACCTAAATGTCCACTGACAGAGGAGTGGATAGAGAAGATATGGTACATACATACAATGGAATATTACTCAGCCATTAAAAGGAATGAAATAACATTTTATAGCAGCATGAATGGACCTAGAAATTATCATGTGAAGTGAACGAAATTATCACATGAAGTGAAACCAGTCAGACAACTAGACACCGACATCAACTGCTACCACTTACATGTGGAAACTAAAAAAAAGGACACAATGAACTTCTTTGCAGAACAGATACTGTCTCAGAGACTTTGGAAAACCTATGGTTTCCAAATGAGACAAGTTGGGGGGTGGAGGGATGCACTGAGGGTTTGGGATGGAAATGCAATAAAAATTGAGTTGTGATGATTTTTGTACACCTATAATTCTAATAAAATTCATTAAGTAATGGAAAAAAAAAACAAAAATAAAACAAACGTCAGAGTTCCCGTCCTGGCAGAGCAGAAATGAATCTGACTAGGAACCATGAGGATGCAGGTTCAATCCCTGGCCTCACTCAGTGGGTTAGGGATCTGGAGTTGCCGTGAACTGTGGTGTAGGTCGCAGATGCGGCTCAGATCCCACGTTGTTGTGGCTGCGGCATAGGCTGGCAGCTGTAGCTCTGATTCGAGGGCTAGCCTGGGAACTTTCATATGCCACGGGTACAGCCTTAAAAAGTGAAAATAAATAAATAAATTACAAGAAATAAAAAAATAAACTTCTATTTCAGCACACTTCAGAAAGACATACTATTTCTTTGCAAAAAGCTTCTGGCACATTATAATTTCTACTCTGTTTTCAGTCTTACTGAGTGAGACCTTAACATTTTGCTGCCAAGTCTCTAAATATTGTAATTTGTTCTTTTTCTATCCATACTATTTCTGGAATTTGAACAGAAATGATTTAATTAACCTGTCAGATTCCAGATCTATGGTTCCAGATTATTCCTCCTGGCCCTGCGTTTGTAGCTGTTAGAATTCTTACCCAGCTCAGGTCTCAGGCTTTCAGTAGGTTAGGGAGTTTATAAGAGATGACAATGAGGTGAATTTATGTGAGATTAAAAAAAATAAATAAATTACATTCTTTTAAGAATTTAGACTGGTGAGTTCCCGTCGTGGCATAGCAGTAATGAACCCGACTAGTATCCATGAGGACTCAGGTTCGATCCCTGGCCTCACTCAGTGGGTTAAGGATCCGGCGTTGCCATGAGCTGTGGTGTAGGTCGCAGACATGGCTTGGATCCCACATCGCTGGGCTGTGATGTAGGCCAGCACCTGCAGCTCTGAGTCTGCCCCTAGCCTGGGAACTTCCATATGCTGTGGGTGGGGCCCTAAGAAAGACAAAAAAATAAAAAAGAATTTAGACTGAGAAGGGAAGGATATACACGAGAAAAGTAACTAGAGGGAGGAAGCTATAAGGATGAATTCACTTCCTTTTTCCAGATGGGAAGGAGCTAAATGGGGCAAGTGGAGCATCGGAACAGAGGGAAGAGGAGGAGTTCCCTGGTGGTCTAGTGGTTAAGACTCAGCACCTTCACCACTGCGGCCCAGGTTCAATCCCTGGTCTGGGAACTGAGATCCCACATCCAGCCCCTGCAAGCCTAGGTCACAAAACAAACAATGAAAAAGAAGGACAGCGAAAAGAGGTAAATAAATGCAAGGGAGAAAATACTAAAGGCACAGTGTCCGTGATAAAGTAGCAGGAGATGGAATTCAGAGGTGGAGGCATTTACTTCGCATAAGAAAGGGAGAATCCAGGAGTTCCCTTTGTGACTCAGTGGGAAATGAATCCAGTTAGGAACCATGAGATTGTGGATTTGATCCCTGGCCTCGCTCAGTGGGTTAAGGATCTGGCATTGCAGTGAGCTGTGGTGTAGGTCGCAGACATAACTTGGATCCTGCGTTGAGTGGCATAGGTCAGCAGCTGTAGCGCCAATTCAATTCCTAGCCTGGGAACTGCCATACGCCGCCACAGGTGCAGCCCTAAAAAAGTCAAGAAAGAAAGACAGAGAGAGAGAGAGAGAGAGAGAGAGAGAGGAAGGAAGGCAGGCAGGCAGGCAGGCAGGCAAAGAGAGAGAGAGAGAGAGAAAGAGAGGAAGGAAAGGAAAGGAAAGGAAAGGAAAGGAAAGGAAAGGAAAGGAAAGGAAAGGAAAGGAAAAGAAAGGAAAGGAGGAAGGAAGGAAGGAAGGAAGGAAGGAAGGAAGAAAGAAAAAGAGAAAGAAAGGCGAGGAGAGGAAAAGGAAAGGAAAGGAAAGGAAAGGAAAGGAAAGGAAAGGAAAGGAAAGGAAAGGAAAAGAAAGGAAAGGAGGAAGGAAGGAAGGAAGGAAGGAAGGAAGAAAAAGAGAAAGAAAGGCGAGGAGAGGAAAAGGAAAGGAAAGGAAAGGAAAGGAAAGGAAAGGAAAGGAAAGGAAAGGAAAGGAAAGGAAAGGGAGAACCCCTTGACCATTCTCTTCAAGAGGGACAGGAGTTTCCAGTTGCTAATTGAAAATTAGCCTGGGGTGAAGATCACCTCCAATTTAATATTAAAGTGTATTTCAACTGACTTCCAAAAAAACTTACAGCCGTATGAGAGAAACAAAAAAGCAATCCAATTCTTAAAACACAGATTTAATACTGAGAATCACCAAAGAGGGGAATTTATTAATAGTATCTCTTGTCATTGTCATGCGTGAAAACATTTCAGAAGCAAACATGAGGTTGGCCACTCACCTCTCCTAGATACATCCTGCCTTTGTCATTTTTTACTTCATTTTTTTTTTGGTGCTTGTGACATCATAAACTTAAATGACATACAAGAAAAAGGCAACTCAGGCATGCAAATTCATCTGCAAGGTATAATGTACCCATTTGGAGGGGAGGGAAGAAGGAAAACGTGGTCTTAAACTTGAAAGGATGTACAGTTCATCCGGAACTAATCTGACGAGATGGATGAACTTCTACGTGCAGTGTCACAGGACTGGGACGACAACACGCACAGGGTACAATCGGCTGCGCTAAACACACAGGCTCTGAAAACATGAAACAACAGTTTCAAGGAGACTGGACCTGGGAGGTGACGCCTGTTGGGAATCGCTGGGGGTTATTCGCATTAGGGATGGTGTGGAAGACCACGGCAGATGCGAACAGATTCCCAGAGCTCAGCTGGTCCGGTTCTGGGCTCTCAGGACCAGGCCAGAAATAAACAAGTCTGAGCGGGTGGGTGTTAGAACTGCTCTTCAGCAGATGTTGACTTTCTCAAGTCCTGCTCAGAGCTGGCTCGCGCAGCCTGGTCCAGCCCGACAGCGGGGGAAGAAATGGCCAGCCTGCACTGGGGCGAGGCGCCGCACAAGTCCCCAGGAAGAGCCTGGGCTTTCTGCACAGTGGAGATAAGGCGGGTTTTTAATTGTTTCACGTTCAATGGCATTACCTGAGCTTCTTGACAGGCTGCTCTCCTTAGCAGGTTATCACTATCAAAGTAAACAAAAGAGAACGAGCATTAGCTTGAATAAGCAGGTTAAAATCCACACAAATGTCATTTTTTAAAAACACGTATAACTTTTCCCTATAAAATACCCAAGTGAAAGTTCCTTAAAAGACCTGTAACAAATCACCGGCATAGTTGAAAAATACTTTTCTCTGAATGAAACACTCTGAGTCAGGTGTTTCCATATTCTGGTAGCAGAATAATACCCGCTTCCCTCTAAGAAGTCAAGTGTCTGCATCCTAGGACCTGAGGATGTTACATTATATGGTGGCAACGGGGATTTTACAGGTGTGATTAAGTTTAGGATCTAGAGATGGAGAGAATCCTGGATTAGGCAGGTAGGCCCAATCGAATCACAAGGGTCCTTCAAAGAAGAGAAACCTGGAGTTCTCTGGTGGCTCAGTGGGTTAAGGATCCAGCATTGTCACTGCTGTTGTGCAGGTTCGATCTCTGGCCCAGTAACTTCCGCATCCCACAGGAGCAGCCAAAAAAAAAAAATTGCAGAGAGACTCCATATGACCATGGAAGGATAGTCAGAAAGATGCGACCTTGCTGGCGTTGAAAACGGAAGGAGGCCCTAAGTCAAGGAAGGTGGGTACCCCCAGGAGCTGTTAAGCCAAGGATATTGGGTTCTCCCGAGAGCCTCCAGAAGCATCGCCCTTGCCAACACCTTGACTTTAGCCCAGTAAACCTGTGTTGGACCTCCAACCCAAAGAACTCTAAGGCGATAAATTTGTATTACATTAAACCACTAAGTTTGTGGCAACTTGTTAGGCAGTAATAGAAAACTAAAGTACGCAGCCTGCATTTTGCTTACCCATTAGAAATTACTCAGGTCATTTGCCAGAAATAAATATGATGTGTGGTTGCTTCAGCTAGTGTTTTATCTAAATCTCTTATTTCCTTTTTACATCACAGCCAGATACTCAATTTTATCATAAATGGAAAATTTTGGCATGAGGCAAAATTTTGGCTTGTGAAAATGAAAATGTTCTTTCGGAATATGTTCATCTATTTAGCATAAAGCCTTCTAAAATGTGTTCGTGCCACTTACCCCTTAAAAGCAATTTAAATGGCTCACTGCCTACTGGGTTCCAAAATATTCTCCTTGTAAAAGTCAATTCCCTTTTTTTTTTTGGTCTTTTTTTAGGGCTGCACCTGCGGCATATGGAGGTTCCCACGCTAGGGGTCGAATCGGAGCTATAGCCATTGGCCTACGCCACAGCCACAGCAAATGCCAGATCCGAGCCATGTTTGCAACCTACACCACAGCTCACAGCCGAACCTGCATCTTCATGGATACTAGTCAGATTTGTTTCTGCTGAGCCATGACAGAAACTCCAAAAGTCAATTCTAGGAGTTCCCGTCGTGGCTCAGTGGTCAACAAATCCGACTAGAAACCACGAGGTTGCGGGTTTGATCCCTGGCCTCACTTAGTGGGTCAAAGATCCGGCGTTGCCGTGAGCCGTAGTGTAGGCTGCAGACACGGCTCGGATCCCGCGTTGCTGTGGCGAAGGCCGGCAGCTGTAACTCCGATTAGACCCCTAACCTGGGAACCTCCATATGCCACGAGTGTGGCCCTAGAAAAAGACGAAAAAAAAAAAAAGACAAAAGTCAATTCTAATGCGTGTTGCTATCAATACTCAGTTAACTTCAACTTGGTTAACAACTGTTAAGAAAACTAATACCCAGAAAACATGACCAACAAACAATTTACAGGAAAGAACTAAAAGGAGAAAAGGGTCATTTCACTTACATTTTCTGTCTAGACCTTTCTCTTAACATCAGTGACCTTGAATTTTGCATTTTTACAGAAAATCAAACCTAATTTTGATATTTAAGCTTGAACTAAAAATATTAAACAATCTTTGGAGTTTCTGCTGTGGCACAGTGGGTTAAGAATCCGACTGCAGCGGCTCGGGTCACAGTGAGGGCGAGGGTTCAATCCCCGGCCCTGCTCAGTGGGTTAAAGTATCTGGCGTCGCCACAGCTACGGCGAAGACTGAACCTGTGGCTCAGATTCAAGGCCTGGCCCGGGAACTTCCATATGTCGCAGGCGTGGCAATAAAATAAGAAATAAATAAATAAAACTCAACAGCCATTTGCTTTTTGCCCCAGTTGCATCGCCAGGCTGGAGGACAATCCCCTGATTTCATGCAGCAGTCAGCTTCCATAAGAAAGTGTCATCTACGGGGCAGTTCTGTGTTAGTTAGTTAGGAACCTAAGAACAGCAGCAATGCTCCATTCAAACGATAATGACACGGGTGCCTCAAGAGTGCCTGCTGTTCTAGAACAAACATTTTAGGGGGGTGATCCCACAAGGTGGCTTTACTGCCAGGCTCAATCTCCTTGCCGGAAGTACTCCATGTGGCCGGCTCCCCTCCCCTCCCTGACCTAAGTCGCAAAGTCTCTGCTCAGGCCTCTCCATCAACTCCTCTCTGTGAATTATTCTAACAGAAAAACACACACACACGTGCATGCACACACGGAAGATGATGGAAATTCAGCGTACAAACTAGGAAAAGACGGTAAAATAATTCACATGTCAATAACCCTTTATGGTTGACCAGACCCCCCCCCACACACATACACCCATGAGCTTCTACACAGTAACAGGTAAAATGCTGAGCCCGCATTAACTACCTGGATCCCAAAATAAAACTAGGTTCCTTGTAGCCACCTGAGCATGGCCACCAGATTCCCAGTCTGGGCTCACCCAGTTTCTACCCTGCCCTGGGGGCACCACTGTCAGCCTAGTGGGACTGTCTTCCTCCAACCACTGGCTTCCGTGGTTTTTTTCCTAGGAGACAGCATGACCTGTGCCTCTGCTCCCTTATCCTATAAAGACATCCTATGGATCATTCTGTATATTATTATGCTTCTATAAAAGCTGAGTGCCTATCTCCACACCCTTATCCACTTTCCCCAGCCAGCTCCTTTTTCTACCAGGGACAGGCCCCCTGGGTCACCAGGGGACACCATGTTCCTTAGAGCATCTCAGCCACACTGAGGCCTGTGGACCTAGCTGAAAAGAGAAGACCCCAGACGTGCGTAAGAATACGGTGGGCACCTTGGACCATTTTCGCCTGGATTCTTTTTATTGCTAGAAGTAAAAATCTGATGGTTAACTTATGATGAAGTATGTTATTAAAGATCTCGGCTCTGTCAAGCTTACTAGTAACACTGCTTGATCGATCACTGTGCTATTCCAAAATCAAAGGTTTTTTGATAGTTAATTCCCTGGATTTTTAATGTGCCAAATGGAATATGGGCGTTGTCAATGTCACATGTGAGAAAGCCAGACTATGTACCACTTTAGAAAATACAAAAGAAATCTTCATTATAATCGCACTTCATTTTTTCTAAATATCAAAAATTGTATTAACCACTTTGATCACACCCTCTGAACCAAAGTACTTCTAAAAATCAAACATATCCTCACAGACCAAAAAAAAAAAAATATATATATATATATATTTCTCCCATTGACATATTCTAATGGTCTCCAGCAAACTCTGAAAACTATTTCAAAAAAGAAACTTCAGAAATGTTGTCTGTAATGGCAGCATTGCTGGAAAAACAAGAAAATAGCTTAAAATTAATAGAGCAACTACCGTGTGTCAGATATTACAGCAGTTGTTTTCATAACCCTTTAGTCTTCGTAACAGCCTTGCAAGGCAGATGTTATATTCTCATGTTACAGATGAGGAAGCTGAGGCTCAGAGAAAGAAACTGACTTGCCCAAGATGACAGTGTCACTAGAGCTGGGTTTCAAATCCATGCTGACCTAACCTGACAGTAAATGATTTGATGCTTTTTCTTCCTAATTTCACACAATACTGACTAGGCGGTACTCCTTTGGCTATATCGTTTAGAGCACATTTATTAAATTTATATTACTTCCCAGTCTCATCTAATATAACTTTTTTTTCTTCTTTTTATGGCCGCACCCACAGCATATGGAGGGTCCCAGGCTAGGGGTCTAATTGGAGCTGCAGCTGCCGGTCTATGCGACAGCCACAGCCACACCAGATCTGAGCCACATCTGCGACCTACACCACAGCTCACGGCAACGCTGGATCCTTAACCCACTGAGTGAGGCCTGGGATCGAACCCGCAACCTCATGGTTCCTAATTGCATTTGTGTCCGCTGCAAACTCCTCATCTAATATAACTTTTAAAATTTACACTCATATAATGTTTTTTGTAAGTTCAGCTATAACAAAGTCCACAGAAGGAAACTGCGAGACAAATTTATCTAACACAAAGTGCCTGGTACAGTACCATGAACAAGATTTGGTCCAGACCTAAAGAAGTTTAGGATCCAAGGGCCAAGAATAGGTCTTGGGAGGAGAGGAAGGGAGTGGGATGGACTGGGAATCTGGGGTTAAGAGATGCAAACTACTCCCTTTGGAGTGGATAAGCAATGAGATCCTGCTGTACAGCACAGGGAACTGTATCTAGTCACTTATGATGGAGCGCGATGGAGGATAAGGTGAGAAAAAGAATGTATATATGTATGTGTGACTGGGTCACCTTGTTGTACTGCAGAAAACTGACAGAACACGGTAAGCCAGGTATGATGGGAAAAATAAAAATCATTAAAAAAAAAAGAATAGGTCTTGGTAAATATCAATGACATTGTAATAGATGTGTTTCTTAATAAATAAGACGCCAGGCACGGTGCTAGGTGTCTGGGACATACTGACAAATAAGCCCATCCCACCCCCCATCCAGATGTAGAAGGAAAGAAAGACAATTCGACCATCATCAGGTGATTTGACTTTCGTGTACTCCATCAAAAGGGCAGACAACAGGGGTATCTCATCTCATCTTGAGGGAATTAGGACTTTTTAGAGGAAGTGACACTTAAGTTGAGATCGAGGAGAGAAAGAAAGGTAGTCAGGCAAAAAGGGGGAGGAGAACGCAGGCAAAGGAAAGAGCAGGAGAAAAGCCTGCGAGGGCTAGGTCAGGACCAAGGCAGGGAGCTGAAAACAGCCCAGGAGAGCTGCAGGCGGGTGCCAGGGAGGGGCAGGTACAGGCCAGTCTTCCAAGAGCCTTCTAACCTAGGTAAGGAATTTGGATTTTATCCTAAGGACCGTAAGAAGCCATTAAAGGGTTCTCAGAGGAGAACTGACGTGACCAGGTTTCCGCCGCAGAAGGATCATTCTGGCTGCGGTGTGAAGAAGGCCAGGATCCGAGGTAAGACGGAACTCAGGGACACTGGGGAGTGTCCTTCAGGAAGGCAGGTCAGCAACGAGGAGGACCGGAACCAGGCAGAGGCACTGGGGACGGAGAAGACAGATTCAGGAGAATCTTAAGTTCAGGATGTCAACTTAAGGGCTGGCTTGTGGGAGTCAGAGGGAAGGGAGGTGTCAGAGACGGTGCCCACATCTCTGCCCTGAGCCTTCGGCGACAGCACGACATTCGCAGAGATGGAAGCAGGAGGGGGGACGGGTTGAGGAGGAAGGTGGCCAAGCTGAGTTTTCAACAGTCCATCTCGACACAGTGGGGAGAGTCCAGTGGAAGGACCCAGGAAATCGTTGGAAATGCACAGCTGGAATTCCTGGCACTGAGGGTTTTTCCCCCCCTTTTTTATTTTTGGCCATGCCCACAGCCAAGTGCAAGTTCCTAGGCCAAGGGTCAAACCTGCAACTCAGCAGTGACAATGCGAGGATCCTTAACCCACTGAGCCACGCGGGAACATCCTCCAGGCAGAGGGAGATCTTGACTAAAGCCGTATGTGGCAACAGGAGGGCTGAGAGGGGATACCACTGTCTGTGTGACTTCCGTGAAGGCAGAAGCAGCAGAAAGGGACCCTGCACGCGAGGACCTCAACAGACAGGGCCAAATGAATGAATCGCAGGTGAATGGAGACTGCGCCTCCTCTGCAAGCCACAGGGAAGACGTGGATGAGTGAGGACGAAGGCCGAGCGCCCTTCTCATGTCCCAGCAAGCCCACGCCACCTCTACCCTTGACGAACCGCCACGTTCGCCTGTCCCTAAAGGCCACCACCAACTCTTTCTCCCTCTAAGGATGCGATCGCTTTATCCCACCTCCCTTTAAAAACAGCAGAAGGCCAGACACCGCCCCACAGAGCTGCTTGTCGGATCTTTCTTCCCTGATTACAGCTGTTTGGAAGTCATGGATAATTCAGCGTTTTCTCCTCCCAAACACAGACGCTTGTAGATAAAAAGATACTCGAGATATAACTGTTTAATAAATAAGTGGCAAATGTTTGAACAGGAGAGACTGACTCACGGCGCTCAGACCGGCGGACTCTGTGTCCCGCAGGATGCACCGAAGGTCATTCTTTGTAGGAATGTCTGGCGTTCGTGAACCAAGAGATCAGCTGGGATGGCTCTTCAGGGTCATGACCAGCAAAGGCAAGAGGAAGACTCAAGGTGGGCAGAGCAGGAGACGGCGGGGCACGGGAGCTTTCAACAGTCACAGGAGCTTTACTACAGCAAGAAGACCCTGGGCGTTCTCACTGTGGCTCAGTTGTAACAAACCCAACTAGTATCCATGAGGATGCCAGTTCGATCCCTGGCCTCGCGCAGTGGGTGGGGGACCCGACGTTGCCGTGCGCTGTGGCGTAGGTCGCAGATGCGACCTGGGTCTGCATGGCTGTGGCTGTGGCTGTGGCGCAGGCCGGCAGCTGTAGCTCTGATTCGACCCCCTAGTCTGGAAATGTCCATATGCCTTGGGTGCGGCCCTGAAAAAGAAAAAATATGGAGAGACCCAAGGATGGGTGGGTGTGCTGGGGTGTATGCAGGAGTGCAGGGGAGAAGGGAGGGGAGCTGGTACCCTCTAAAAAAGGCTGAGGTACACCAAGAAGCACAACTGCTTCAGCAGCTAAGGTTGGTGTCAGAGAAATTCCAGGTTGCAAACGGGTCAAGAATCTGAAAGTGACCCAAAGACCCTGTTACGGCGGGGGATGGGGGGTGGAGGTGGGGGAGTACTGTATATAAATTCAAAGCCCAAGCTCTTTCCACTAGAGTGTGCTGTCTCTGGAGAGAACTGAACTTTAACACAATTTATAAGAGGTGCTACAAAATGTGGTCATATCAAAAAGGGTCCCTGAAGATCTGCTCAGTACTAAAATGCGGGCTCTTTGACAGAGAGAAATTAGAAGCTTCTGGATTAGAAAATGAAAAAAAAAAAAATCTGCTGATTTCACTCTGCCTGAGGCTTTAAAAGAATACGAACATGCCTGCTACCACAGGAAATGGGATGCTCTCAATTGACTCTGAGCCATAAATGTCTTATTTATTACTTTGGGACTGCAAAATAAGATAAGTTGTTATTTCAGTAACAACTCTACACGGGGAGGAAAAAAATCACATTGATCCATCCTGTTTCCCAAAAAAGATCTTTCCCACTCTAGTCCAGAGGCAAACTGTACAGCAATTTCTACCACCAGCTTTTCCCTTGGTGCATGCAAACACAGTTTTTGCTTTATACAAAGCCGATTTCAAGTTTAGATATTTATAACAACCGTTTCCACTTAGCTACGCTTCCTAGAGTAATTAATCACCACATTGCCGGGGTGGTACCCGCTGGTTGTCAGCGGGGAGCGACCGGAAATGGAAGTGAAGATGAAAATGAACCTTAGAGAAGCAATTGTCTTGTGTGCACAAGGGGAGAGCTTTCTCAAACCGAGGATCCATTTCCACACCCACCCCGCCCCCCAATTCCCCACGCAAGCTGGTACACCTCTGCAGCGAGCCTCTCTCATACATGGGAAAAGGCTGATTATCTCTGCCCAAGAGAAAGGCACATGGCCAAGCAGGAAGCACGACAGTCCTTTAAACAAGAATGCCTGATCTTTGGGGCCTGAAGAATGTTCATTTCAATACCAGAAAGCAGGTAGCATGCTGGTTAGAAACTCCAAGAGAACAGTGAAAACAGTCATGATTTCTTCTGAAGTTTTTTTTTTTTTAATTGAATGAAAGATTCTTTTTTTTTGTCTTTTTGCCTTATCTAGAGCCGCACACGCGGCATGTGGAGGTTCCCAGGCTAGGGGTCTAACAGGAACTGGAGCCGCCGGCCTTCGCCACGGCCACAGCAACATGGGATCTGAGCTGTGTCCGCGACCTACACCACAGTTCACGGCAACGCCGGATCCTTAACCCACTGAGCAAGGCCGGGGATCGAACCCGCAACCTCATGGTTCCTAGTCGGATTCGTTAACAACTGAGCCACAACGGGAACTCCCTGAATGAAAGATTCTTTAAATTCTACAGTGCTTCACTTTTTTAGAAGTTTCACAGACATGAGTTCCTATAATCCCTAGTAACCCTTTATTCCCCCCAACCCCTTGATTGCCCCTCTTCCCTTCCCTCTCCCCACTGGTTTGTACTCTGTGTCTGAGTATCTCCTGCGAGTAGCTTCCAGCAAAAGCCCAGCTAAATCTAACCCCACCCTTTAGTCATTAATTCAAGAACACTTATTAGCCAAAGACCCCAGTCTCTGTCCTCAATGGGAAGGCGCGCTATGTTAGTGCCTAGCTATAACGCCCGCTATTATAATGCCTGACAGCTGCATGAAGCTCCAGTTGGTGCTTACTCTTCTTCTGAAATACAGAAATCCAAAAACCATCTTCCTCCAAACTGACCCATTACCAGCTATTTCAGTCAATACTTAGGTGTACTTAAGTGGAACGAGCCACCACTTGAAATTCTTCAAGTACCTTCTAACGCTTCAGGTTTTTCTCAATAAAACTTTTCCCTCTCCAATTCAGGGTAAGAAATGACTTACTGAGAGACAGCATCCCCGGCTCCTCTCACATAATCAACAAACCATGTGGGCGTCTGTTCTGGAAAATTTTTCATCGACCAGAAAATGGAAATGGGTTCTGCAGATCATTCCCTTATTCTGTTGACCAAGAGAAATACAAGTGGAGGAAGACTAGCTATTTTTCCTTTTCTCCTCTTAGGACGTGAAATCATTCTCTTTTCACCCTCTTATTCGAGTTCTGGCTTTCCATAGAATACCAGTTTCAGTTCCTACTCCACCGTCCTAATAGTCACAGGAGCTGAGTGCCGCGGACCCGCTCTGGCTGGCTGTGAGGTTATGTTCAAGTGCAGACTCTGGCTGCCACTAAAAGGCACTGCTGATGAGCAGCTACCACTAGCCACTCGTTCAATGGTTTCTATACCCCTGCCGAATTCTCACATGTATTCCAGCATTCTCTTATGGTTCATTTACTTCTTTGCTGTTCTGCTCTTTTTTCCAACCACTCATTTCTAACCGGCATTACCATGTAACCATTCTACGCCACATATTTTCTTCGCACGCTGGGTAACATTAATGTTACTAGGCAACCAAAATACTAGTTCTTTGTGTTCCATCAACCGTTATACATTTATATATACAATTACAAACAAGTATATATTGGGTGTTAATTATATATAAGGTACCGGCACCTACTCATGCAGAAAAAGAAAAGACAGAAAACAGATTACATAGAGATGATGACAGGTATTCAAGAAGAAAGAAAAGGAAAGAGAGCCCCTTCCTTTCTTCCTCCGGCCCAACGACGTGTTCTGTGTGAATCACATGCACAAAGTGGTGATATATTTTGGGCTCCAGGATTCAGGGCAGAGCGGGGTAAATTCTTTTCTTTTCTTTTTATTTGTCTTTTGTCTTTTTAGGACTGCGCCTGTGGCATATGGAAGTTCCCAGGCTAGGAGTCTAATCGGAGCTGCAGCCACTAGCCTATGCCATGGCCACAGCAATGTAGGCTCCGAGGACATCTGTGACCTACTGCATAGCTCACGGCAATGCCAGATCCTGAACCCCATGAACAAGGCCAGGGATAGAAGCCACATCCTCAAGGATACTAGCAGGGTTCATTACCGCTGAGCCACAATGGGAACCCCTTTTTTTTTTTTTTTAAGGGTCACACCTGTGGCATATGGAAGTTTCTGGGCGAGGGGTCAAATCAGAACTGTTGGCCTAGGCCACAGCAACACCAGATCCGAGCTACATCTACAGCCTACAACACAGCTTGCAGCAACACCGAATCCTTAACTCACAGAGTGAACCCACATCTTCACGGATACTATGTCGAGTTCTTAACCTGCTGAGCTTAATGCAAACTCCAACATCTGACCTATAAACACATAAATTAGTGCTACCGCCATCAGCATTTGTGCTGTTTCAAGATATGCAATATGTGAGATGTCAGGTACTACCTAGAGAGGGGTTAATTTTAGCATCAGCGAGGATTATTCTCACTGGGGTGCCTCGAGCAGCTAAAACCCTAAAGATCCCCTAAAAATTATGTAAAATCAACAGAACAAACTATAACTTAAATATACCTTTACCCTTCCATCTTGGTCCTTCCTAATCCCACTCCACCTCCCACCAGCAAACAGAAAGGAAACAAAATAAACAATAGTTTTTTTTAAAAGAAGAAATCCGTTTTCTGAACAATACGACAAAGAGTTAAAAGTAAAGGGAAAATAATTAAATTTAACTGCACTTAAAAAAAAAGGGTTCCCTTATTCCCTATCAAATTTGGGTTGACAGGCGTGTTATTTAATTGCCCATAAATGAACTTCTTTTAAGAGCACTATTAATACCCCAAATTTCAGCATCAGCTTGCGCTCAAAGAAAGAAAGGGGGAGGGAGGGAGAGGAACCTTGAAATGGCTAAATAGCAAAACAAACCGCTGTCTTCAAATGACAGCAGAATCTGGAATGGGGAAAAGCCGTGAGGGGGCAAGAGCCTTGCTGCCTTCCACAGCTGTTGGACCAGCCAGGCTCTGGGCCACAGACTGCAGAATCAGAGGCTCATCGGAACAGATGTCCAAGCAGCCATCTGCTTTGTCGGAAACCCCAGGAATACTGAGAAATAAAGCACAAAGCAGTACTGGAGCCATAACCTGCCTCGAGAGAAACAGTGTGGTCTCGTCAAGTGTGGCTCCTGCATAACGTCCCCCAAGATTCGAAGGCATTTCCTCCTGGACAGCCCGCCAGCATCTCCAACACAGCACTTCTAAAAGGGAACGCGATACTGCTTCCTTAAGCCAGTTCCTCCCTGGCCACCTTCCTCTTTCTGTATCACCACTTAACCCTAGGCTTGATTTCTCCTACCTTCCTCTCCTTCAACCAGCTAGCCAATCATCTAGGAATAATCACGACTAGCATTTATCGAGGGGGGACCCTAAGCCCGGCGCAGCACCAGGCACTCGACGTGCACCGTCTCCCTGAATCCTTACAACTCAGCTGCTGAACAGACCTCCCCGTCTCCATTACACCAGTGAGGAAACTGAGGCTCAGAGGATAAGGCAGTTAATTTAAGGAACTCGACGTGGCCAGGAAGTAGCGGAAACCCAAACCAGGCAGAAGTCTCTCTGTCCAGAGAGCCCAGGCTCAGGCACTGCTCCACGTTATCACAGCTTCACATCCAGCCTTTCGTTTTCCCCTCCTCAAGCCACCGCGCTGGCTCTGGCCTTTCCCACCTTCTATGGAAACGACCGAAACACCCTCTCAGCCTTCGCACCTTCCTCTCTCCATCGTCTCTCACACGGGGAGCCAGATTAAACTTCCTAAACGCCACTGCGTTCACGACATCCGCCTCTCCTCCGGCATCTTCTCTGAGTCTTCACTGCTCGCCAGACCCCACACACGTGGAGGGTCAAAGCCTTCCGCACTCCAGCCTCCCCAGCTCCCATTCTGCTGAAAAAAATGCCCTGACTTTTCAAAAAAAAGGCTTTGACTCTACAGTGAAGTCAAATTCTTGGCCGGTCTCCGAAAACACCCTGTGCACCTTCACCTCCCGCCCATGTTCTCATCGTCGATGTCACCTGGAGCACTGTCCCAGCCACTCTGCAAGGCCCAACTCAGAGGACACCTCCGTTACGACGAGGCAGCTAAAGAGGAAAGGCACACTGTCTCTGATGCAGAACTTTCTTCCTGCCAGGCCCGATTCTAAGAAAATCCAGGGGACAGCCCAATGAGACACCCTGACGCCCCGATCCACCTTAATATCCCCCAAAGCAGGACAACCGGACACTTCTTATTTCCTGACGTGATGCGGTGAGAAATCCAGCATGCCTATGGGGCATCCTTGTACCCAGCGCTACAGGGACTGGAACCACACCTCCAGAGCAGGGCTCCTCAAACTTTCGTGGGTACACAAACCCCTGCAGGGCTGGTTAAAATGCACATTCTGGCTCGGCGGGTCTGGGCTTGGGGCCTGGGACTCAGCATCTGCAATAAGTTCACGCTGTGAATAGCAAAGCGCTAGAAGCCAAACCGAATTGCCAGTTCACAAGACACAGGTGAGACACAGACACAAGTTCAAGGACTCGGAGCTCAGGGACCAGGAAGAAGGGAGTGAGTAGCCGCTTGCCTCAGGTGCAAAACTTAAGGGAGCGCCACAAAACACAAGGAAAGACCTGAAATAGACATTTTAACACAGTTTTTTAAAAAAAATCAAAATGAACGCAGAAGACCCACAGTGAACACAGTGTCAGAGTTTCAAATAAAAACAGACTCAGTATTACTGATTTTTCTTTTTGCCCCAGGCTCTGACACGGCTCTGCACAGCACTGAACCGTACAAGTTAACTGCCAAATCTGGAGGACTGAAAAATTCTACAGGGCAAATACAGACATGCCAAGTTTCTAAAATAAATAACTGTAAAATGAGGAGGGGGTTAGAGTTTACCAAGCTTAAGAGAAAGACACCACATGCAATGTGATACTGATTGGAACAAAACCATAAAACAGAATTTGGGGTCAGGAGGCAAAATATAAACACAGACTGACTATTAGATGACACAAAAGATTTTTAATTTTGTTAGGTTCATGTTAATGGCACTGTGGTTTTTAAAAATTCCTTAATTATTAAAGATAAGGTACTAAAGTATTTATGTACCTGGGATTTGCTTGAAGACATCCCAGGGGAAAAAAAAAAGGGAGAGAAAGATAAATGAGATTATTTAAAAATGCTGATTTTTGTTGAAGCTGGGTGATGAAATATGGGGATGCATTATACCATTTAAGTTCAAAATTTCCATGATAAAAAAATGTTGAGGTAATTCTTTCTTTTTTTTTTGTCTTTTTTTTTTTTTTGCCTTTATGTAGAGCTGCACCCGCGGCATATGGAGGTTCCCAGGCTAGGGGTCTAACAGGAGCTGTAGCCGCCGGCCTACACCACAGCCACAGCCACACGGGATCCGAGCCGCGTCTGCAACCTACACCACAGCTCACGGCAACACCGGATCCTTAACCCACTGAGCAAGGCCAGGGATCGAACCCGCAACCTCATGGTTCCTAGTCGGATTTGTTAACCACTGAGCCACGAAGGGTACTCCTAATTCTTTCTTTCATAACACGACTTTACTACGCAAATGGGACACAGCATGGAGCCCCTTCCTCATCCATAATAGAAGGAGTCGCTCTTTCCAACCTGTGCCGGGAACAGCGATGATCTCATCGTTAGGTCCCCAGTAATGAGAGACAGGGTGCAGATGAAGAAAAGTAGCATTGGGCAAGCTTGAAGAACCCACCCAAAGTCACAGGGCACCAAGTGGCAAAGGCAAGGCTTGAACCCAGACCCAGCTGCCAGACACTCTATATCCATCTTAAGCTCTGAGGGCTTATATAAGGTACAAGATGACCTCCGTTTAGAGTTCATCGTCTCTCTCCTGCTACCTAAGACACAGGAGTTGTTCTGAGAGCTTCAGGTGGGGACCCGGTTTTGAACCGTGGCCCTGACCCTTACCAGCTGTGTGACCCTGGGCAAACTACTTAGCCTTGCTGCCCCTCAGCTTCTTCATCGACGTAGGGCTACTGATTTCACACTACTATGAGATCAATAAGCATCTCATAAAGCTGTTAGCCAGATGAGCTAATAAACATACAGTGCTTAGACTCGTGTCTGACACACACCAAGCGCTGATTAAGTGTTAGCGATTAGCATCATTACACTAAATTCTCAATAAAACTGAATGACACTGAACACGCCCCTCAGACCAACTCATAACCATTCATTTTTACTTCTAAACAATTCTTTTGACCACAGAACGCGAAAGGTGGGCTCCCACCAATGCTTATAGTACAGTCATCAAGATTAATGTATAATAATTAAAATCAATGTTCCCAAGTTCAAAGGAGAAAAACTATGGTCTCTTTTTTTTTTTGGCCACATCCAAGGCACATGGAAGTTCCTGGGCCTGGGATCGAACCCACACCACAGCAATGACCAGAGCCACAGATGTGACAACACTGGAGCCTTAACCCTCTGAGCCACAAGGGAACTCCTAAAACTCCAGTCTTAATAAAAACCGAGGGACACATGGCCCAGTACCATGGCTACACATTTCGCTTTGCAAGTTTCACATTGAGGGATGTATGGTGTTTGCAGGATGTAAAACTCTGAGAGGGTACCAGGAATTCTGGCTGAGAGGCTAGATGCGCCGCAGAAATAAACAGGAGGCAGTCCTGGGTCACAGTCCAAGGTAGGTCACACAATTGGTGCCAAAAGCGCTGAGCCAAAGGACTAAGCTCAAAACCAGGAGCCAGAACTAAGCAAGAGCAGAGCTACTGTCAACTGCTGAGCCAGGAAGGTTAGCTGAGAAGCTGTGGCAAGGCTCCCAAGCCAAAATCACAGGGACAGAGGTCAGAGTCAGGACAAGCAAGGACAAGGTCCTCAATGCCGAAAGGAACAACCCGAGCTCACATCAGCCCGGAAAGGGTCCAGACATGGGTTGCTGCTTTCACCTACTTATGCCCTGCCTCTTTTGTGGTTATTCTGTAACTTAAAATTACACTTTTCCAAGCTGTCTTGTTATACATGGAAGGTGAAACAAACAAAAGGCTGAGATCTCATTACGCCATCTGGCAGAGCCCTGTCTTCCCTCCCCACTGGCTGTCTCTCACTGCCCAGTCACCAGCAGTAATTCATTTGAACCCCCAAAGTAACTGAGTACATAGTACATCAAATTTATTCATGATTACTAACCCGTATTTAACCGTGGTATCAGCCCGGCTTGATGCTGACCGCTTTCTGGTTAACTCAATCCTTCAGTGATCCAATGAGCTACTGATAATATCCCCATTCTACAGACGAACCTGAGCCTTGGAGAGCCCAAGGTCCCACTGTTAGAAGTGTCGGTCCTGTCTGCCTCCTTTCTTCACGCCGCTATCAGCGGGCTCTTTGCTGCTGAAAGGGCTCAGAATAAGAGAGAGACAGAGAGAGATGGACTACTGCAGGTGAGTGCCGACTCAGAATAAGAGAGAGACAGAGAGAGACGGACTACTGCAGGTGAGTGCCGACTCAGAATAAGAGAGAGACAGAGAGAGACGGACTACAGCAGGTGAGTGCCGACTCAGAATAAGAGAGAGACAGAGAGAGACAGACTACTGCAGGTGAGTGCTGACTCAGAATAAGAGAGAGACAGAGAGAGACGGACTACTGCAGGTGAGTGCCGACTCAGAATAAGAGAGAGACAGAGAGAGACGGACTACTGCAGGTGAGTGCCGACTCAGAATAAGAGAGAGACAGAGAGAGACGCACTACTGCAGGTGAGCGCCGACATGATGACCTGAACAACCTGCAACAAGGCCTCCCCCGGGGAACCCAGGAAGCCTGGGAAGAGCAGGTGAAAGAGGAATGAGCGCTACTTAAATTCTCTTTACTTTCGGCAAAGAGGGTCATTTCCTCCTCTTCAGTTGCTCTTACCAAGCACTGAGAGCAACCCCTGCTGCTCCTGTCAACCACTGCGACCTGCTGGGGGGAAATTATGCAGAGAAAAGTATCACAGGTTTGTTCCCGTGACACTGAGGGGAAAGGAGGGAAAAAAGGAGAATTCCCAAAGGAGAAGGAAACGTATAAATACAGTCACAGTGAAATAATGCCTGCAAACAAAGAACACCCGTGTCAAAAGATAAGTTAAAGACAGCAACTAAAAATGGGACAGATAAAAATAAATAAATGCAATTTTTTTCCAAATGTGTTGCCAAAAAGCTCACCTATTTTTCCTTAAAAGCAAACTAATATATACTATATGAAAGCATAGTCGTGTTAATAAAATCTTATTGTCAGCATTGCAATACAGCATGTGAATTACTAGCATGTGAATTATGATTATTCCTGGCATGTGAATCCTGTATCAGGAGACACGATTTGCTTTTCCAAGGAAAGAAACAGTCAAACACATATAATACAACGTGCTTTTTTAAAAAATGAGAAATGTAAAATATTATGTTCACTAGCCGCAGAAATTCAAGAACAAGGAACTTAAAATTCTATAAGTATAAAATAGTTATTTTACTACTCAGCAATAAAAAGGAATGAACTATACAGATAAACACAACAACAGGGACGGATCTCAAAGCTATTCTGCTAAGAGAAAGAAGCTTTACGAAAACAAATACAGTGTACAGTATACGACTGTATTTATATAAATTTCTGGAAGTGAAAAAAACGGAATCTCTGGTAGGGGGAAAAAAATCAGAACAGTGGTTGCCTCAGGGTGTGGGGACAGGGATGGACCGTGAGAGAACACGAGGAAAACATCTGGAGGGATGAAAACGCTCGCAGTATCCTACCAAGTGTCTGGATTGCGCAGGCGTATGCATCTGACAAAGCCCAGTGAAAGCACACTTACTTACGATGTGTATATTTCACGCTATGTAAATTTCACAGTAAGGAAAAAACATTCTCAGCACCTATGGAGTTCTAATTACTGATATGCATCTGCAAATATTTGGGTGGAGGTACGTCGACTCATGTCCACAAATTACTTGGAAATGCATCAAAAGTAAGACGGAGAGAAGGACGGGCAGATGGATAGATATGTGATAAAGCAAATATAGCAAAATCCAGACTCCAAGTAGTAGGGAGGCAGGTGTTTACTGTAAAAGTCTTTCAAGTTTGCCGTACATTTGAAAACATTCATAGAATATAGAGAAAATAAATGTATTCATCTCTTTTAAAAACAGGTAGGGAAGCTTAAAGAAAAACGGTGGGGGAGAAAAAGTAAAAGGCAGAGCAAAGGAAAAGAACAGCGGGTAAAAGGGAGAACAAGAGAATGGGGGTCAGGCCAGAATTTGAACAAAGGTGCACAGAGAACCACTGAGAACAAGAAGGAACAACCGAGGGGGCCCAGGAGGTTCTGAAATGAGGGCCTGCTTGAGGATTAAATGACAGCGTACATGCACGTGGAAAAGACCAGCCCGGCACCAGGTACAGAGCAATCATTTAACACGTTTTTCTTTCCTCTTAAGTCTCCTAATGCTCCGCGTAGTTTTGTGACACATTTTTTGAGCAGCTGGCCGGGTGAAGAAGAGCACAAGTCTTCCGGGAAGGGGAAACGACGCAGGCCGAGGAGGAGAGAGGGACAAGAGGAAACAGGTCTTCTCTAAAGACTTCTGGAACACAGAGGCTGAGTGGAGGGCTTCTGGAAGGAGGATGAAAAGGAATCAGAAAAGGCCTGGAGAGGAAGACGGCAGGATCATAAAGGGCCTTTGACGACATGCTAAGGAATTGGGTTTTTTTCCTCCAGGCACTGGAAGGCCATTCGCAGGCTGTCAGCACAACGGCGACATCATCAGAGTCCTCTTTTAGAAAGAATATTCCGCTGGCTGACTGCACTGTACACCTCCAGGGACCCTATTCACCTAGGATGTCAAGAGGAGCAAGATATGGGCTAAAAAAAAATACTATGGCACCAAACTCTAAATATCATACCTGAAAACGAATGCAGTTATGATCACCTGGTAAGTCTACGGAATGAGGATAGAACCTAGGGACAAAAATAATTCAGGGACAAGCAGAGCAAAAAGACACCCTAAAGGTCACTGAAGAGGATGTGGTCAAAGAGAATCAAATGTGGCCGATATGGACTGAAAAGTATCCACTCGTTTAACAAGTAAGAGGCTATGGATGACCCTGCCAGGAATGATGGGACAGACACCAAATTTCACTGAGCTCATTCTCAAGTGCTGGTATAGGCTGCAAGTGTGAGGGTTGCTTTCAAGAACAGTGGAAATGGGGAGTTCCCGTTGTGGCTCAGTGGTTAACAAATCTGACTAGGAACCATGAGGTTGTGGGTTCGATCCCCAGCCTTGCTCAGTGAGTTAAGGATCCGGCGTTGCCGTGAGCTGTGGTGTAGGTTGCAGACGCAGCTCGGATCCTGCGTTGCTGTGGCTGTGGCAAAGGTCATTGGCTACAGCTCCTGTTAGACCCCTAGCCTGGGAACCTCCACATGCTGCAGTGGCCCTAGATAAGGCAAAAAGACAAAAAAAAAAAGAAAAACAGTGGAAATGGATGGGGGGGCAGTAACTAAAGGAGAATACAGAACTGAAACGATGTGTCCAAGCCAGGAAGAGTTGGACAAAAGGGGGAAAGAAGTAGGAAGGATGAGATTCAAGACACAAGTGAGGAAAAGGATAACCAATGAAGGGAGGAAAACTGAGATGCAGATCAGGGATGGAGGGGTTGGCTGTGGGCAGGAGGATGGCAGCTTCATCCAGTTAGACAAAAAGAACAGAAACGTGCAGGCAGGGCGAACTGCCTGGTATTTCCTCTTTGCAGCAGGAAGCGGGAATCAAGGGTGCCTAAGAATGAGTATGGAGAAGGTGAAGCAGGAAACTGAGGAAATTATGAGTATTTCCCAATGGAAAAGTAACCTGACTATGGCTTTAGTGTATCATTTTCTTCAGGCGGATTCAACAGCCTGGGTTTGTGAATTCAGAAGTGGCCAGTCAACAGGGCTGAGATTTTTGCCCTCTGAGCACTCAGACCTTCTTTCTCTTGCTTATTCCTTTTTCCATAAATAAAAAATATTCCAATTTTTTTTTTTTTTTTTGCTTATTAGGGCCGCACCCACAGCATATGTAGGTTCCCAGGATAGGGGTCAAATCAGAGCTACAACAGCTGGCCTACACCACCACCGCAGCCACAGCAACAAGGGATCTGAACCGCGTCTGTGATCTATACCACAGCTCATGGCAACGCAGGATCTTTAACCCACTGAATGAGGCCAGGGATTGAACCCACATCCTCATGGATACTAGCTGGGTTCATTTCCGCTGCACCACAACGGGAACCCCCTCAAGTACTTTTTATGTGCTAGGCCCTGGGGACAATATTGAGAAAGACAATCAGGGCCCCTGCTTTTAGAGTCTTATGATATGAGAAGAAACAAACTGAACAAAAAACTATACTAGAATTCCACAGTACTGTGGAGAAAATGTAGGAAGTCTGCCTAACCCAAACTGGTGGAGACAGGGAAGAAGTTACATTTGGGACCCAGAGAAACAGTAATTAGCTGGAGAAGAGAAGGGAAAAATGTTCCAGGAGGGAACATGTGTGAAGTTCGTCCGGGGGAATTCTGAAACAGAAAGGACATGGCACTTTGGAAGACCTGAAGGTTCTGTACGCTGAAGTGTAGTGTGTGGCAAGGCTAGAAATATATACAGATGGGGCCAAGTCACAGAGAGCTGGTAAGAATTTTGGACTTGAGTCTAAAAGCAGTATCAATCCGCATTTTTAATAAGACTGCTCTGGCAGTAGTGTGCAAAACAGATTAGAAACAGGCAAGGATAGATGCAAGGAGAACAGGCAGGAGGCATTCAGTAAGAATCAAGGCCAGAGATGATGGTTCTAAGGACGAGGGTAGCAACAGGGACGAAGGACAAAAGAAATCGAACAAAATAAGTGACTATAAAAGAAGAAAAGCTGCTTAGAATGTATAACCTGAATGTGGGCAATAAGGATGAATGGAGGATGATGTTCAAACTTTTAGTTTGGGAAATTAGATGGTTGGTGGATGTGGATGGTACCAATTATTGAGAAGCAACAGGTTTGACAGGAAAGGAAAGCTTTCTTTTTTTATTTTTTGGCCTGACCTGTGGAAGTTCCCGAGCCGGGGACTGAACCCATGCCACAGCAGTGACTCAGGCTGCTGCAGTGACAACACTGGGTCCTTAACCCGCTGTACAACAACTGAACTCCGATGGGAAAGCTTCTGATCTTATTTTTAGTTTGCTGAGTTTGAGGCAGCTGTAATGCATCCAAGTAGACAAGTGAGCAGTTGAATGTATTTGCAGGTCTGGAGCTCAGAAGAGGTCTTTAGGGAAATATGAAAACCTGGGGGTTGTCTACCCCCCGCTGACAGTGAAGCCGCTGTGTGTAGATGAGATCACAGAGGGAGAGGCTATTAGGTGAGCAGCGCATCTAGGGCAGAGTCTTAGAGAACTGCTTCTCTAACACCTCAGTAAGAAGGAGGAGTGAAAGGTAAGAAGGAACAGCCAAAGGAATAGGAGGGAAAATAGGAGCTTGGCAGTCAGAAGCCAAGGGAAAAAAGTGTTTCAAGGAGAGTCAACTGTGCCTAAAGTTGAGAAGTCCAAAAGGATGAGGAATAAACCTGGCAAGGCTAATTCTAATGTTTCACCCAGACAGGATGGGAAGGCCCCCCCAAAAAAACCTATTTAAAAAGTTTGACTCAGAAAAGGAGAAGGAAATTCGAGAGTGAAAGGGCCAGGGAGGACATAATGAAAAACAGTGTTGGAGTTCCCTTTGTGGTGCAGTGGAAACAAATCCGACTAGTATCCATGAGGATACAGGTTCGATCCCTGGCCTCACTCAGTGGGTTAAGGAACCCGCATCCTCATGGATACTAGTCGGATTCAGCATGGCCGTGAGCTGTGGTGTAGGTCACAGACACGGCTCAGATCCTGCATTGCTGTGGCTGTGGTGCAGACCGGCAGCTGTAGCTCCAATTCAACCCCTAGCCTGGGAACTTCCATATGCTGTGACAGCAGCTATACAAAGAAAAAAGAAGAAGAAAAGAAAAACAGTGTTGAGGAGCTGTGTGATGTGCTGGGTGAAGAAATCTAGGAGAGGAAGAAAGAGAAGAATGCAGGGAAGAGTTGATTGGGAAGAAAATGGAGGACCCAAGAGACAAGAAGTTCTGACAACACTGACAAACAGGAGTAAAGGAAGAAAACTGGAATAATAGAAGGCTGAAATGAGAGATTCAGACTCTAGCATTCAACATTTCAAAAGTGGAACAGGGACAAGAGATGATAAGGTTTAACATGCAATCAATAAGAGTGGGTGAAGTTGAAAGAAGGCAAACTGTTAAAGTCCCAGGAATAGATGAAGGCAGGGAGAGGAAAGACAAGGTGTTGTTGGATGGGTCATTCACATGAACACTCAGGACATTCAGGAAGATAACAAGACTTAAGGAGAAAAGGACACTGATAAGCCAGGCACCAAAACCTAAGTCTAATGTATATGAGATCCCAGAAAGCTGGGAGGTTTGAGGTTTTTGATATAGCTAGATTTTATAAGCCTCAAAGGAGAAGAGATTTTTATAAGATGGAAGAGTAATGGTTTGGAATAGGTAGTGAGGGGCTAGGAAAATGCCAACCCCACCTCACAACCCATTTGAAGGAGAGGGCAGCTTCTATTCAAGAGAGCTTCAAGGTAAGATTTTCTCAGGGGAAAAACTAGATTAGTCTTAAAAATAATATAAGGACTGTTACATGTTAAAATTTGGGGGTATATAGATTTTTTTAAAAAAGACAATAGAAGGAAACTACTTCAACATAATAAAAGCCATATATGAAAAGCCCATAGCTGACATCATATTCAACAGTGAAGGACTGAAAACTCCTTCCATTATCAGGAACAAGGCAAGGATGCCCACTCTTGCGTCTTCTATTGAATGCAGTACGAGAAATCTTAGCCAGAGCAATTTGATAAGAAAAAGAAATCAAACACCCAAATTGGAAAGGAAGAAGTAAAATTATGTTTACAGATGACATGATCTTACATGTAGAACATGCTAAAGATTATACACACAGACACAAAAAATATTAGAATAAATTCAGTAAAGTTGCAGAACACAAAATCAGAACACAAAAATCAGGTGTGTTTTTATATAGTAACAATGAACAATTCAAAAAGGAAGATAAAAAATAATCTATAATAGCATCAGAAAGAATAAAATATTTAAGGATAAACTTAACAAAGGAAGTGAAAGACTTTTACACTAAAAATGATAAAACATTGCTGAAAGAAATTAAAGACACAAATAAATGGAAAGACATTTCATGTTCATGGATCAGAAGACTTAATATTGTTAAAATGTCCATACTACCCAAAGTGAGCTACAGATTCAATGTAATCCCTAACAAAATTCTTGTGATTTTTTTAAGAAAACAGGAAAAAGTCTTGCTAAAATTCATGTGGAATCACAAGGGACCCTGAATAGCTAAAAGAATCCTAAAAAGGAAGAATAGAGTTAGAGGCCTAACATTAATTTCAAAATATAGTACAAAGCTACAGTACTTAAAACAGTATGGTCCTGGCATAAAAGACAGAAATATAGGTCAATGGAACAGAACAGAAAGCCCACAAAAAAATTCTCACATATATGATCAAATGATGCTTGACAAGGGCACTGAGACAACACATTGGAGAAAGAACTCAAAATGGATTAAAGACCTAAACCTAAGACCTCAAACTATGAAACTCTTGGAAGAAAACATAGGGGGAAAGTTTTATGACACTGAACTGGCAACAATTTCTTACCTAACACACCAAAAGAAAAAACAGACAAATGGAATTATATCAAGCTTAAAAACTTCTGTGTAAAGGACACAATCAACAGAGTAAAAAGGCAATCTATGGAATAGAAAAAAATATTTGCAACCCATGTATCTCATAAAGGGCTAAAGAACTCCTACAACCCAAGAACAAAAAGCCAATAACTTTTTTTTTTTAATGGGCAAAGGACTTGAAGATACATTTCTCCAAAGAAGATAAACAAATGGCCAAGAACATATGTAAAAATGCTCAACATCACTAATTATTAGAGAAGTGCAAATCGAAACCACAAAATGCCGTATCATAACCGTTAGGATGGCCAGTATCAAAAACAAAACAAAAGACAGAAAATAACAAGCATTGATAAGGATGTAGCGAAAACGGAAACATGGTATAGTTGGTGGGACTGTAAAATGGTGCAGCCACTCTAGAAAACAGCTCCATAGAGGTTCCTAAAAAAGCTAAACAACACGAGATTCAGAAATCCCACTTCTGGGTTTACACGCAGAAGAACTGAAAACAGGATGTCAAAGCCCTATCCGCACACCCAAGTTCAACGTAGTGGCATTATTCATAATAGCCAAGAGGTGGAAGGAACCCAAATGTCCATCAACAGATAAATGGATCAAAAAGAGCTCCTGCCATGGTGTAATGGGTTAAGAATCTGACTGCAATGGCTCAGGTCACTGTGGAGGTATGGATTTGATCCCTGTCCTGGCACAGTGGGTTAAGGATCCAGCATTTCTGCAGCTGTGGCATAGGTTGCAGCTGCAGCTTGGATTTGATCCCTGGGCTGGGAACTTCCATATCCCTGGACTGGGTGTGGCCATTTAAAAACAACAGATAAATGGATTTTTTAAAACGTGGTATAGGTATACAATAGACTATTATTTAGCCTTAAAAAAGGAATTCATGCCATGTGCTACAACATCAATGAATTTTAAGGACATTATGCTAACTGAAGTAAGCCAGTCACAAAAGACAACTACTGCGTGATTCCACTCATATGAAGTACCTAAAGTAGACAAAAGTGAAGAAACAGAAAGCAGAATGGTGGTTGCCAGGGGCTGGAAGGAGGAGGAAATGGGGAGGCGAGTTCAGAGGGTACAGTTTCAGTTTTGCAAAATCAAAGAGTTCTAGAGACCTGCTGTACAACAGTACGAATATACGAACACGACTGAGTGTACACTTAAAAATGGGTAAAGTGGTCAAATTTCTGTTAGTGTTTTAACTACAATTTTTAAAAAGGTGTGCGAGGCCATTAAACAGCACCATAGCACGCACAAGAGATGCTTAAGGAAAGGAAGTGAGGCAGGAGGAGGCGGGCTGGGGGGACGGGCTGCATGTGGTTGCATAACATTCACCTTGAATGTTAAGGGCAGAGACAGAGCAAAAGGATGCCTCCAGGCTCCTGCCCCACTTCCAGTTCAAGCTGTCTCAGATCCAAACTGAGAATGAGGCCTCTGACAGGCTGCAGACCCAACGGGGCCTTTTTTAAAGTCTCAAGACTACACTGGCAAGGAATTATTAGGGTACCTTAAAGACATCCTGAACAGAAGACACGGTTATTTCCTCAAATCTTCACCCAACAGTGGCAATGGCAGTAATTCTCAGTGCGCAGGAGGTTTTCTTGCATTGAACTGGGCGTTGCCTGGATGGGTGCGCCTGCAAAGCAAATCCTAGCTCCGACCTTAGCAGGAGGTATAAGGAGCCTTTCCTCAGGCGCTCAAATGTCGTTAGAAGAGGGAGGAAAAGCCACACCTTATATGCTCCATATACAATTTGTTAAAACATTTCCTCTGCCCTTCTCTTTTTTATATATTAAAATTTTAATATTCTTAGTTTTGTTCTTTACATGCTAGCTGATGGATTCAAGTGCTTAGCCTTGAGAATACCTAGAAAGAAAGGAGGGGAATGTTCCATTTCTGGCAAAAAAAAAAAAAAAAAAACAACCTGCTCATCATAAATTATCTGACAGTGCTGAATTGAGAATATTCACAAAAAGTATCTGTGAATCTCCTTTCCAATGTGGAGACTTCCATTAGAAAGCCTGTTCTGTTTTCTCTTTAACCAAAGCAGTCATTTAGGACACCTGGCTTTCAGACAAAGTTGAAATAGCTTACATATTTAAGACGTAGCCCTTGGAGGAGAACCCTCTTACACTGTTGGTGGGAATGTAAATTGGTGCAACCACTGTGGAAAATAGTATGGCGGTACTTCAGAAAATTTTTTTTTTTTTTTTTTTTTTTTTTTTGCCTTTTGTCATTTTAGGGCCGCACCTGCGGCATGTGGAGGTTCCCAGGTTAGGGGTCTAATCGGAGCTGTAGCCGCCGGCCTACGCCACAGCCACAGCAACGCAGGATCCGAGCCGCGTCTGCGACCTACACCACAGCTCACGGCAACGCCGGATCGTTAACCCACTGAGCAAGGCCAGGGATCGAACCCGCAACCTCATGGTTCCTAGTCGGATTCGTTAACCGCTGCGCCACGACGGGAACTCCCC
>PVHT020000237.1:5459756-5620714 GCA_004024745.2 Catagonus wagneri | reverse complement strand
TTCAACATCGCTCCTCATTAGAGAAATGCAAATCAAAACCACTATGAGGTACCACCTTACACCAGCCAGAATGGCCATCATCAAAAAGTCTACAAACAGTAAGTGCTGGAGAGGGTGTGGAGAAAAAGGATCCCTATTACACTGTTGGTGGGAATGCAAATTGGTGCAACCACTGTGGAAAACAGTATGGAGATTCCTCGGAAAACTCAAAAGAGAATTACCATTTGATCCAGCAATCCCTCTCCTGGGCATCTATCCAGAGGAAACCATGACTCGAAAAGACACATGTACTCCAGTGTTCATTGCAGCACTCTATGCAATAGCCAGGTCATGGAAACAACCTAAATGCCCATCGACAGAGGAGTGGATAGGGAAGATCTGGTACATACACACAATGGAATATTACTCAGCCATTAAAAGGAATGAAATAACAACATTTATAGCAACATGGATGGACGAAGAAATTATCATGTGAAGTGAAACCAGTCAGACAATTAGACAGCAACACCCAATGCTACCGCTTTCATGTGGAAACCAAAAAGACACAATGAACCTCTCTGCAGAACAGAGAATGACTCACAGACTTTGGAAAACCTTTGATTTTTCAAATAAGACAATCTGGGGGGTGGGGGGATGCACTGAGGGTTTGGGACGCAAATGCTATCAAATTGACTTGTGATGATTTTTGTAGACCTATAATTCAAATAAAATTCATTAAGCAAAAAAAAAAAAAGTGGTTGCCTATCAAATGAAATCATGTTCCCTTGAGGGCATTGGAGGAAAGCCATGGTGGATATTCAACGGCCCCTAGTATCAGAAGAATCTTACCAACATCTCAACATCTCTAGTATTTTTCCCAACAGGATGACAGATTGCCCCAAACCCCACAGCTTCCTATGGGTTCAGAACCAATCCTGAGGTGACTTCCCCTGGGCTCAAAAATCTGTTATTAAGAATGTGGAAGGGGGGAGTTCCTGTTGTGGTACAGTGGAAACGAATCCAACTAGTAGCCATGAGGATGCGGATTCGATGCCTAGCCTCGATCAGTAGGTCAGGTATCTGGCGTTGCCATCAGCTGTGGTGTAGGTCACAGACACAGCTTGGATCCCATATGGCTGTGGCTGTGGTGTAGGCCGGCAGCTGTAGCTCCGATTCAACCCCTAGCCCGGGAACTTCCATATGCCGCAGGTGCAGCCCTAAAAAGCGGGAAAAAAAAAAATGTTGAAGGGAAACAACCTCCGTCTAGAAGTAGGGAACAAGAAGACAGGAGTGCCATGATCATTCATGGCCACCAGGAATTTAAGGAGTACTTAACCTTCAAATAGAGCTGGAAAGCTCAGAAAAATCGCTATAAGACTCGTATCACCATCCAGTACCCTTCTAGGAAGCATCTCAGACAAAGGCTGCTTGTGGGAATAGATGTTCCTCCATCTGAACTTCTATTATGGGAAATTCTGTGCAAATTCTTTAAGCATTCCTTTTGGTTTATTTACTCATGTTATGCACACAGGTTCTCCTTTAGCCTACTTTGTTTCCACTAAGAAAAAATAAAATAAAATAAATGAAATGAGTTCTTGTGGTATTTGTGCTTAAAATCTCTTCCTTGCTGTGACCTTTAATATCCATCGCATCCACTACTAACAGATTGGAAACATGTAAATGAGGCCTTTCGAGAAAGCAGCAGCTTCCTGGGAGAGACAATATCTTCCACATTTTAACGTGGCTTGTATAGAACCCTCCCTCCGCAATGCCCACTCTCACCCATGAGCTCCACGGGCCCCGCCTTTCCCTGAATGTGACTTCTTTGGTTCGTATGTCTCCTTGTCATCCTTCGCCATCTCCTCCTCCTGAGGACATCTGGGCCCCAGCTGGCACTTTCCAATTGCCTGTGTAACAGAGGAGCAAAGATAGGATTCAAGTTCATGGCGTCCGGCAAAGTTTCCAATATTGTTTTGCAAAACCCAATCTCCCAGAATAGCCTCATTGCTAAGCATTCTGGAAGAAGAAGAGGTAAATTCTATCTGTAATAAATTTTAAGTAGGTTTTCTTTTTCTTTTTTTTTTTTGCCCCCAGCATATGGAGTTCCCGGACCAGGGATCAGATCTGAGCCACAGTTTCGAACTACAACACAGCTGCAGCAACGCTGGATCCTTGAACCCACTGTGCCGTGCGGGGGATTGAACCTGTGTCCTGGCGTTGCAGAGGCACTGCTGACCCCATTGCACCAGAGTGAGAATTCCTAGGTTTTCTTTCAAAGGTTTTATTTCTTAGAGCAGTTTTAGGTTTCTAACAAACTTGAAAGAAAGGTAGCAGGATTTCCCATGTCTCCCCTGCCCCTATACTTTCAAAGCCTACCCCATGATATCACTCACTTGAATGGAGCTTTTTTTTTTTTCCCCAACCAAAGATGAGCCTACACAGACACATCGTAATCACCCACAGTCCACAGTTTATCTTCAGGTTTACTCTTGGTCTGATACATTGTATGGGTTTAGACAAAATATCATGACATATACCCATCCTTATAATATTGTCTAGAGTGATTTCCCTAAAAATCCTCTGTGCTTTTCCTATTTATCTCACTCCCATCCCTCACCCCAGTAACCACTGACCTTTTTACTGCCTCTATAATTTTGCCTTTCCCAGAATATCACATAATTCAAATCATATATCATGTAGTTTTTTAAGATTGGTTTCTTCCACTTTGTAATATGCAATTGTTTCCTCCATGTCTTCTTTTTTTTTTTTTTTTTGCTTTTTTTAGGGCTGCACCTGTAGTATACAGAGGTTCCCAGACTAGGCCAGGCTAGGGGTCAAATTGGAGCTACAGCTGCCAGCCTACACCACAGCCACAGCAACATGGGATCCAAGCTACATCTGCGACTTACACCACAGCTCAGGGCAATGTTGGATCCTTAATCCACTGAGTGAAGCCAGGGATCGAACCCACAACCTCATGGTTACTAGTCAGAAACGTTTCTGCTGCACCACGATGGGAATTCCTCCTCCATGTCTCTTTATGGCTTGATAGCTCATTTCTTTTTAGCACTGAATAATATTCCATCGCTCGCATGTCCCACAGTTTAATCTATCCTTTCAGCTACTAAAGGTCATTTGGTTGTTTCCAAGCTGTGGCAATTACAAACAAAGCTGCTATGCACATCCACGTGTAGGTTTTTGTGTGGCCGTAAGTTTTCTCCTCTTTTGGGTAAACACTGAGAAATGTGATTGCCGGATCACATGGTAAGAATACGTTTAGTTTTGGTTGGGAACGGCCAAACTTTCTTCCAAGGCGGACTGCCACGCTGCCAGATGAGGGTGCCTGCTGTTCCTCATCCTCATCCTCATTTCACGTTGTCCCTGGTCCAGATTTCAGCCATTCCAGTAGGCATGCCCTGGGATCTCGCTGTGTTAATGTGTGTGCTCCTGATAACGCGATACAGAGCAGGTCTTCGTATGCTTATTTGCCAACCGCATCTCACTTTTGGTGAAGCGTCTGTTAAGGTTTCTGGCCCATTTTAAAATCAGGTGGCTTGTTTCTTACTGTTGAGTTCTTTGCATATTTGGGATAGCAGTCCCTTACCACGTGCGTCTTTTGCAAATATTTTCTCCCAGTTTGTGGCTTGTCTTCTAATTCTCTTGGAGTTATCCTTTGCAAAACTAAAGGTTTTCATTTTAATGAAGGCCAATTTATCTTTTTTTTTCTTTCATGGATCACATTCTAGTTTTGTATCTAAAAAGGCCTCAGTATACCCAAGGTCATCTAGGTATTCTCCCACGTTATCTTCCAGAAGTTTTATAGTTCTGTGTTTTACATTTAGGTCTGTGATCCATTTTAAGTTAATTTTTGTGATGAATCTAAGGTCTGTGCCTAAATTCATTTTTCAAATCCATTCATTTCCCAGTTGTTCCAGCACTGGTTGTTGAAGAGACTGTCTTTGTTCCATTTGCCTTTGCTCTCTTGTCAAAGATCAGTTCACTATGATTATGGTGATCTATTTAGGAGCTCCTTTTTCTGTTGTTCCATTGGTCTATCAGTCTATTGTTTTGCCAATATCACAACTATATTGATTATACTAATCAAGCTACACTAGCTTTATAGTAAATCTTACCGGTGAATAGCATCAGTCTTCCAACGTCCAGCACTGTGTTGGCTGTTTGGGTCTTTAGCCTCTGCACACCAACTTCAGAATCAGTTTGTTGATAGCCACCAACTAATTTGCTGGGATTTTGTCTGGGATGACATTAACCTGTAGATCAAGTTGGGAAGAACTGCCATCTTGACAATACTGAGTCTTCTTTCTCTGAACATGGACTGTCTCTCACTTTATTTAGTTCTTTCCTTTCATTCATCAGAGAGGCAAACTATAAAAGAGGGCTAATAGGCGTGGAAGAGAGAATGAGAGGATCCAATAACTGCTAGTGGGAATCTCCAGAAGGAGAGAATAAAGCAGAGGAAGAATGGGTATTCAAAAAAAAAAAAATCCCGGCAGATGTGTCAAAGGGAAACCGAGGGAAGGTCCTAAAGGCAAGGTCTTAAAAACAATCAAAGGAAGAGGAAAGCAAAGGAAATGGAAACATATAAAATGTGACACTCCAGAAAGGAAACAGGAGCGCAGGCTGCAGTCCTTGTTCTGCCACCAGCTGCTGGCCTGCGGCTGGGATTAGGATTTGCCCTCCAACAACAAGGCTACACTTCCTTACCTGAGGCCAGCCCTCGGAAGATTACAATCTGAGGGAGGTGGGAATCCAGCCTTCACTCTTGGGGCATAGAGTTCAAGATCTTGCCTGGCCAGGAGTTCCGTCGTGGCGCAGTGGTTAACAAATTCAACTAGGAACCATGAGGTTGTGGGTTCGATCCCTGGCCTCGCCCAGTGGGTTAAGGATCCAGCGCTGCCGTGAGCTGTGGTGTAGGTTGCAGACGCGGCTCAGATCCCGCGTGGCTGTGGCTGCGGCGTAGGCCAGTGGCTACAGCTCCAATTCGACCCCTGGCCTGGGAACCTCCATATGCCGCGGGTGCGGCCCTAAAACGACAAAAGGCAAAGAAGATCTTGCCTGGCCGGAAATGCAATAGTCTTTCATGAACGTCCGCCCTTGGCTGTGGCCATATAACAAAGCGCATGTAACTCCTTATCTTCGTTGTACAGCAGTGACCTTATTTCCCCTTAAAGACTGGGACAGATAGCTGCGGACCAGGAGAGACATGTCTTTAGCTTAAGGCTCACGATGTGCGTTTCCCTTCTCACTGTATGCAGGCTTGGCTGCGAGCTGAATCAGTGGGCCTAAGCCCGCTCGGCGAAGAAGGCGCAGTCGCCGGCTTGGTGAGTGGACTCCTCTGGCCGAGCTCTGGATTCTGGTTATTTCCCTGGTAAAGACCTCCCACCATCACGTAGTAGACCAGGTGTTCCTCCCTTTCCCAGCTTCTCTAGAGAGATCAAAAGAGAAGGACCAGGATTTCTCTCCTAGAGGACATCTGTGGTGCATTCAGCTGTGCCCCATCCAAGCACGCTTCAATATGGAATGTGAGCGTTGGCAGGGTCTTTTCTTTTTTTTTGCTTGGTTAGGGCTGTACCTGTGGCATACGGAAGTTCTGGGCTAGGGGTCGAATCAGAACTGCAGCCACCAGCCTATACCACAGCCACAGCAATGTGAGATCTAAGCCGCATCTGCAGTCTACACCGCAGCTCACAGCAATGCCGGATCCTTAACCCACCGAGCCTGGGCGGAGATCGAACCCACATCCTCAAGGATCTTAGTCCGGTTCATTACCGCTGAGCCACAGCAGGAACTCCTGGTACCAGCATTTCTATATTGGGTATTAGCTTTTATATACAAAGGAGACATGACGCAAACATTCTTTACAAAGAGGTCACTTGGGTGTTTGTGAGGCGTGCCATCCCCAAATCTACAACTTGGTTCCCCGACTCGTGCATTCTGGCCAAAGGAGGGGTAACAGCATATATCATGCTGGTTCAAAGAATAGTCTCAACCGTGGCAGTCAGTACTCCACGCTGAAAGTGTTTATTTAACCAGCTGCAGGCATAAGTGAGTTTCAACAGAGCCCCCCACAGCCGCTTCTGGTTGTTGGTACATGATAAGACCAGTGAGGCTCACGGACACTAACCCATGAGCTAATTTGGGTTCCTTGGTTAGAAGCAATGTTGTATAAGATACCACGAAATGTTTATAAGGCCCCTGGCTGGTCCCCGGTTGGTGGCTCTGGCAAGGCATGACAGGCAGGGAAAATAAAACCAAACCTGTGACTCCTTCACAGGTCTTGCTCTGCGCTCCGTCCAGCACCCTGACCCGCCCCCGGACGCCAGGAGATGATTAGATCTGCTAGGTCTTAAGGCCTGAAGGGCAAAGTCGATGGGACCAGTCGGCAGAGGGACTATGTCCTGCCCCAAGCTCACTCAAACCCGACGGCTTTTCATCCACCTGTGAAATGGATCACTGCAGCACCCCTGAATCTCCTAGTTGTTGCCTCAAAAAATGCGTGCCTTTCTTTTGCTGGAGTGTAAAGTGCCCAGTGCCCTCCCCTTCCTGTGGTGGCATTACCGTAGTGGACCAGTCAGCGTGACCATTTTAGGATAATGTGCATTACGGTAGTGGACCAGTCAGCATGACCATTTTAGGATAAGGTGGCAGCAAAGGTCTCTCGCCCTCAGGAGCTGCATGGTTCCAGGTGACCACAGATCATACTATACAAAAATTTCTTTTTAGTTGATATACATTATTTCAGCATTCAGATACATCACTGTTTATCGCTTCCTTGTCGAAAGACCGGGTTTTAAGATTTTAATTTAAAAACGTGAGGATCTTTTCCTACTGTCTAGCACAGGGAACTCTATCCAGTCACTTGTGATGGAACATGATGGAAAATAATGTGAGGGAAAAGTGTACATAGATATATACATAAATATACACACACTCACACACACATATGCCTGGGTCACTTTGCTGTATGGTAGAAAGAGACAGAAGACTGCAAATCAACTATAATGGAAAAAATAAAAATCATAAAATTAAAAAAAAAGCCTACTCCGGGGGACGGTGGCAAGATGGCGGAGGAGTAAGAGGTCGCGCTTACCCTCTCCCACAGATACATCAAAAAACATATCTAAATATAAAACAACTTGGACAAATCATCATCTGAATGCTGCTTAATTTAAACCTCCAGAAACTGCAAGAAAATCTTGAAATAACTGCGTGGAACAACAGCAAAAAAAGAGAGAGAGAAAAGGAATCAGGAGGGCATCCAGCACCCCAGGGAGTGAGCTGTGAAAAAGAAAAGAAACCCACACCCTGGGAAGCCACCTAACCGACCATCAACGGAGCTAGAGGGACCTCAAAGCCTGAGAAAAATGCAGCAGCTGGATAGAATGGAAAAGCGGAGTTAGAGACTCACACAGACAAACGGAACACTGGCACAGACACCACAGCCTGAGGCGCCGGGCGGTGCCTGGGAGCTGAGACGCAGGCTCCTGAGGTTAGTCCCTGGGAGAGGGCTGAGGTCCGTGGCGGTTGCGGAGATAGGCTAGGGAACAGTGCACGGGAGGGAGGGCGATACTCTATGGACTGTGGAGTGTGAAGCCAGGACAGAGGGAACCGGGGAGGTCTGGTCCCGCAGAGGAGCCAAGCCTCCATTGTCAGGGAGGAGGGGCTGACCGCCATAGGAAGCACCTTGAACTAGCGCACAGGGCAGGGCAGTGGAGCCCGTGTCACAGAGACAGCAGCGGCAGTGGGGTGGAGCCAGGGGAGGCAGCAGCAGCGGCGGCGGGGGCAGAGCTCGTGCCTGGAAGCCCGTGGAGTCAGCATTAACGGTTGGGCAGAGCCCTGGTGCCAGGCCGTGGAGCCAGGAGCCCATGCCAACCAGCATCGGTGGGGGAACGGGGCCCTGTGCCAGTCCACGGAGCTAGGAGACTGCGCCAGCCCACAGACTTAGCATCTCTGGTGGGCGGAGCCCTGTGCGACCACACGGAGCCAGCATTGGCAGGGGGGCGGAGCCAGCACCAGCCCGGCAAAGCCAGCCTCTGCAGGGGGGTGGAGCACTGCGCCAGCTGACGGAGCCAGGAGCCCGTGCCAACCCACAAGCAGGCATCAGCAGAGGGGCGGAGCCAACACAAGCCTGTTGAGCCAGCCTCTGACAGGTACCCCCTGTGGTTCCAATCACCTCAAAGAGGACTTTGCAATCAAACACTAGCTGTTGTGGCTCTCACTCCCCTGGGAAATCATACTTCCTGCTGCTGCTACTGCCAATTGCTCTGGACACCTGGTAGATATGCCTAGAGCCCATGACCACTTCCCAAGGCCTGGCAACTAGGAGTAGACAGTGCCACCTTCCTACAATTGAGAGCAGAGAGACTAGGCACCAACTGTTGACCTTAGCCATTTCTTCTTTCTCCCATACAACACTCAGAGTACCATTGAGATAACAGCCTGCTCACTCCAAAGAAAAAGACACCAAATATTCAAACGCCCACACCAAAAATAAATAGTAACCCCACCAAAAAAATACAAAGGGGTGCTCCTGCCTAGAAGTAGCCTTCCAAGACTACAGTGTGGCTTCCCCAAACTCACAGAAAAAGAAAACCTCAAGCAAGATGAAGAAGCTCAGAAACCACTCCCAGTTAAAAGAACAGGACAAGTCATCTAATGCAGCCAACAATGAAACAGACCTCTGCAATCTGACAGAAATGGAGTTCAGAAGGGAGGTAATGAAAATACTTGAGGAATTAAGGCTGAATATTCAGGAATTAAGAGAAGATGCAAACAGCAATGCAGATTCACTTAGAAAGGCACTAGAAAACACAAGGAGGAGCCAAGAAAAGCTAGAAAACTCACTTGCAGAGATGCAAACCGAGCTAAAGGTAATGAAGAGCAGTTTGAATAATGCAGAGGAAAGAATTAGTGAGGTAGAAGACAGAATAATGGAAATCACACAATCAGGACAGCAGACAGAAAATCAAATGAAAAAACATGAAAGCAATATAAGAGATCTATGGGATAATATAAAGCAGCCCAATTTACACATAATAGGAATTACAGAAGGAGAAGAAAAAGAAAAGGGCATTGAAAACATATTTGAAGAAATTATGTCTGAAAACTTTCCAAATCTGAAGGAATCTGACATCAAGATACACAATGCAAGACGGCCCCAAACAAGCTGAACCCAAACAGACCCACCAAGGCATATTATATTAAAAATGGCAAGAATTAAAGATAAAGAAGAGGATCCTAAAGGCAGCAAGAGAAAAGCAAAGCGTGAATTATAAGGGATCCCCTATAAGGCTGTCAGCTGATTTCTCTACAGAAACATTACAGGTTAGAAGGGAATGGCAAGATATATTTAAAGTGCTGAAAGGAAAAGGTCTGCAATCTAGAATACTCTACCCAGGAAGAATATCATTTAAAATAGAAGGGGATAAAGAATTTCCCCAACAAACAAAAGCTAAAAGAGTATAGCAATACTAAACCCTTTCTAAAAGAAATGCTAAAAATGTTCCTAATTAAAAAAAAAGAAAGAAAGAAAAGTAAAAAGTAAGAACTAGAATGGAGGAAACCACAAATGGAAAGCAATCACTCAAACCAGCATACAGATCTAAACATGAAGATGCTAAAATAAATTAATTAATTAAATTAAATTAAATTACAAAAAAAAGAGAACAACCTCATACATTGTGGGGAGGGAAAGTAGGAAAACGTAGACTATTTCTTCTTTTCTTTTTATTTAACTTTAAAAAAAAAACTTTTTTTTTCGTATTTTCTTTTCTTAATGATGTGTTTAGCCTATATGGTTATCAGGCCACAGCAAGCAGATATAAGGTGTTAACATACTTAAAAAACAGGGCAACCATAAACCAAAATGGGACATCTAATCCACAAATACTGAAAGGAAAAGAACCTTAAGTATAAAATAATTGGAACCCATCCATCCAAAAAAAGAAAAGAAGAAAAGAGAAACAGAATCAACTGGAAAACAAGATCTAAAATGGCAATAAATACATATCTATCAATAATCACCTTAAACGTCAATGGTCTGAATGCTCCAATCAAAAGACACAGAGTGGCAGAATGGATAAAAAAGCAAAACCCTGCAATCTGCTGCCTATAAGAGACTCACCTTAGAGCAAAGGACACAGATAGATTGAAAGTGACCGGATGGGGAGTTCCCGTCGTGGCTCAGTGGTTAACAAATCCGACTAGAAACCATGAGGTTGCGGGTTTGATCCCTGGCCTTAATCGGTGGTTAAGGATCCGGCGTTGCCATGAGCCGTGGTGAAGGTTGCAGATGCGGCTTGGATCCCACGTTGCTGTGGCGAAGGCCGGAAACTACAGCTCCTGTTAGACCCCTAGCCTGGGAACCTCCATATGCCGCAGGGGCGGCCCTAGATAAGGCAAAAAGACAAAAAAAGGGGTGATGGGGAAAGACATTTCATGCCAATGGACAAGAAAGGAAAGCAGGAGTGGCAATACTCATATCAGACAAAATAGACTTTAAGGTGAAAGCCATAAAGACAGACAAAGAAGGACATTACTTAATGGTTAAAGGAGCCATTCAAGAAAAGGATATTACAATTGTCGATATATATGCCCCTCATATAGGAGCACCCAAGTACCTACAACAAGTACTATCAGACATAAAAGGAGAAATAGATGTCAATACAATAATTGTAGGAGACTTTAACACTCCACTCACATCAATGGACAGATCCTCTAGGCAGAAAATCAGTAAGGCAACAGAGATCCTAAATGACACAACAGAAAACTAGACCTAACTGACATTTTCAGGACATTATATCCATAAAAATCAGAGTATACATTCTGCTCAAGTACACATGGAACATTCTCAAAGATAGATCACATACTGGGGCACGGAGCTAACCTCAACAAATCTAAGAGTATAGATATTATTTCAAGTATCTTATCTGACCACAAAGGCATGAAACTAGAAATCAACCACAGGAAAGGAAATGAGAAAAAACATACTACATGGAGACCAAGCAACACTCTACTAAAAAACGAGTGGGTCAATGAGGAAATCAAGAAAGAAATAAAAAAATACCTTGAGATACATGAGAATGAAAACACAACAACCCCAAATCTATGGGGTGCTGCAAAAGCAGTACTCAGAGGGAAGTTCATAGCATTACAGGCCTTCCGCAAAAAGAAGAAAAATCTCAAATCAACATCCTAACCCATCACCTAAATGAATTAGAAAAAGAAGAACAAAAACACCCTAAAGTCAGCAGAAGGAAGGAACTCATCAAGATCAGAGAGGAAATCAATAAAATAGAGAGTCAAAAAACAACAGAAAAAATCAATAAATCCAAGAGCTTTCTTTGAAAAGGTAAACAAGACTGACAAACCTCTGGCTAGACTCACCGAGAAGAGGAGAGTAAAAAAACCAAATAAACAAAATAAGAAATGAAAAAGGAGAAATTACAATGGATATTACAGAAATACAAAAAACCATGATAGAATACTATGAACAATTGTATGCTATCAAATTTGATAATCCAGAAGAGATGGACAACCCTTTAGAGACCTACACCCTCCCAAAACTGAATCAAGGAGAAATAAATCAACAGACCAACCACTAGAAATGAAATTGAGTATGTCATCAAAACACTCCCTACAAATAAAAGTCCAGGACCAGATGGCTTCACAGGTGAATACTACCAAACATACAAAGAGGAACTCATACCCATCCTCCTTATGATTTTCCAAACAGTTGAAGAAGAAGGAACACTCCCAAAGACATTCTATGATGCCAACATCACCTTAATTCCAAAACCAGACAAAGACACCACAAAAAGAGAGAAGTATAGGCCAATATCTTTGATGAATATAGATGCAAAAATTCTCAACAAAATTTTAGCCAACCGAATCCAACAGCATATCAAAAACATCATACACCATGACCAGGTGGGATTCATCCCAGGTGCACAAGGATGGTTCAACATACGCAAATCAATCAACAGCATACACCACATTAACAAAAGAAAAGTCAAAAACCACATGATCATCTCAATAGATGCAGGAAAAGCATCTGACAAAGTCCAACATCCATTCATGATCAAAACTCTTACCAAAGTGGGAATACAGGGAACATTCCTTAACATAATCAAGGCCATATATGAAAAACCCACGGCAAGCATAACACTCAATGGAGAAAAGCTGAAAGCCTTCCCACTAAAATCTGGAACAAGACAAGGATGCCCACTCTCGCCACGGTTATTCAACATAGTATTGGAAGTCCTAGGTACAGCAATCAGACAAACAGAAGAAATAAAAGGCATCCAAATAGGAAGAGAAGAGGTAAAACTGTCACTCTATGCAGATGGCATGATACTATACATAGAAAACCCCAAAGACTCAACCCCAAAATTACTTGAACTGATCAGTAAATTCAGCAAAGTAGCAGGATATAAGGTTAACCTTCAGAAATCAATCGCATTTCTGTATACTAATGATGAAATATTAGAAAAAGAATATCAAAATATTTTACCTTTTAAAACAGCACCCCAAAAAATCAAATACCTGGGAATAAACCTGACCAAGGAGGTGAAAGACTTCTATGCAGAGAACTACAAAACATTAATCAAGGAGATCAAAGAAGACACAAAGAAATGGAAAGATATTCCATGCTCATGGCCCGGAAAAATTAATATTGTAAAAATGGCCATACTACCCAAAGCAATCTACAGATTCAACGCAATCCCTATCAAATTATACATGACATTCTTCACAGAACTAGAAAAAACAATCCAAAAATTTATATGGAACTACAAATACCCAGAATTGCCAAAGCAATCCTGAGGAACAAAAACCAAGCAGGAGGCATAACTCTCCCAGACTTCAGGCAATATTACAGGGCCACAGTAATCAAGACAGTGTGGTACTGGTACCAAAATAGACATACAGACCAATGAAACAGAATAAAGAACGCAAAAATAAACCCAGACACCTATGGCCAATCAATCTTTGACAAAGGAGGCAAGAACATAAAATGGGAAAAAGACAGTCTTTTCAGTAAGTGTTTCTGGGAAACTTGGACAGCTGCATGCAAATCAATGAAACTAGAACACACTCTCACACCATGCCCCAAAATAAACTCTAAATGGCTTAAAGACTTCAATATAAGACAAGACACCATTAAACTCCTGGAAGAAAACATTGGCAAGACATTCTCTGACATCAACCTTATAAATGTCTTCTCTGGTCAGTCTCCCAAAGAAACAGAAATCAAAAGCAAAGATAAACCAATGGGACCTAATCAAGCTGACAAGATTTTGCACAGCAAAGGAAACCAAAAAGAAAAGGAAAAGACAATTTACAGAATGGGAGAAAATTGTTTCAAATGATGCAACTGACAAGGGCTTAATCTCTAAAATATACAAACAACTGATGCAGCTCAACCACAAAAAAGCCAACCACCCCATTGAAAAATGGGCAATGGACCTGAATAGACATTTCTCCAAAGAAGATATACAGATGGCCAACAAGCACATGAAAACATGCTCAACATCACTGATGATTAGAGAAATGCAAATCAAAACTACCATGAGATACCACCTCACACCAGTCAGAATGGCCATCATTAACAAGTCCACAAACAACAGTTGCTGGAGGGGGTGTGGAGAAAAGGGAACCCTCCTGCAGTGTTTGTGGCAATGTAAGCTGGTACAATATGGAAAACAGTATGGAGGTACCTTAGAAAACTATACATAGAACTACCATATGACCCAGCAATCCCACTCTTGGGCATATATCCAGACAAAAATTTCCTTGAAAAAGACACTTGCCCATGCATGTTCATGGCAGCACTATTCACAATAGCCAAGACATGGAAACAACCCAAATGTCTGTCTATCGATAGATGACTGGATTAGGAAGATGTGGTATATATACACGATGGAATACTATTCAGCCATAATAAAGCTAAAATAATGTCATTCGCAGCAACGTGGATGGAATTAGAGACCCTCATACTGAGTGGAAGCAAGCCAGAAGGAGAAAAGACAGATATCATATGAAATCTCTTATAACTGGAGTCTAGTATACTGCACAGATGAACCTCTCAGCAGAAAAGAAAATCACAAACTTGGGGAACAGACTTGTGGTTGCCAAAGGGGTGGGAGAGGGGGTGGGAGGAAATGGCGTTAACTAGTGCTTCAGTGATGGAAAAGCAAGGAGATCCAGCTGTATAGCACAGGGAACTATGTCTAATCACATGTGACAAATCCATATATGTACATGTAACTGGGTCACCACGCGGTGCAGTTGGAAAATTTGACAGAAATATGTAAACCAGCAATAATGTAAAAAAAAATAAAAAGTTAAAAAAAAAAAACTTACTCCGCTATTACATTTAGAATGGATAGACAATAAGGTCCTACTGTATAGCATAGGGAACTATATCTAATCTCCTGGGAGAGGCCGTGATGGAATATAAATTATATTTAAAAATAATGTAAAAACATGAACATCTTTGAAGTTATTTATGATTATATCATTAGGGTTAATCTTATTATTATCATTATTATTATTATTTTGCTTTTTAGGGTTGCACCAAGGCACATGGAAGTTCCCAGGCTAGGGGTCCAATCGGAGCTACGGTTGCCAGCCTACACCTCTGCCACAGCAACACGGGACCCGAGCCACTTCTGAGACCTACACCACAGCTCACGGCAACGCCGGATCCTTAACCCACTGAGCGAGGCCAGGGATTGAACCCACATCCTCATGAATAGTAGTTGGATTAATGTCCGCAACAGGAACTTCCGTTAGGGGTAATGTTAAAAACTGGAATCAGGAGTTCCCATTAGGGCACAGCAGAAACGAATTCGACTAGGAACCACGACTTTGCGGGTTCGATCCCTGGCCTCGCTTAGTGGGTTAAGGATTAGGCGTTGCTGTGAGCTGTGGTGTTGATCACAAACGTGGCTTGGATCTGGCGTTGCTGTGGCTGTGGCGTAGGGGGCTACAGCTCCAATTAGACCCTTAGCCTGGGAACCTCCATATACTACAGGTATGGCCCTAAAACCACAAAAGACAAAAAAACAAAAACAAAAAACTGGAATCAGGGAAAATATATTTGAGCTTTCAGATACATATTCCAAAACCATCTTATTAAAAACTTATAACCAATTCATAGTTTCAATATCTGGCCCCCTCACCAGCAGTAAATCATTTCTCTCTCAATTTCTACTTATTTAATTGCTTCCGCAGCAATTAAAAAATTTCATTTTTTTCAACTTACATTTGATTATGAGTAAAAATACTTTTTCATCTACTTAGCCATTTGTATTTTCTCTGCCGTAAAATATTTGCTTGCCTTTTAGTTGTATTTTTATTATCTTTTCTTGGCTTGATTTTCATGCTAATTTTTGCTTTTAAAATTCCATAACCTTATCTAAATGATGAAAGTGTCAAATCACTTTAGAAGGAAGATAGTGTAATAACTGAATTCTACTGACAGTTTATTGCTTTGCTCATCAGCTTTTTTTTTTTTGTCTTTTTGCCTTTTTTCATCTAGAGCCGCACCTGTGGCATAAGGAGGTTCCCAGGCTAGGGGTCTAACAGGAGCTGTAGCCGCCGGCCTACACCACAACCACAGTCACGCGGGATCCGAGCCGCGTCTGCGACCTACACCACAGCTCACGGCAACGCCGGATCCTTAACCCACTGAGCAAGGCCAGGGATCGAACCCACAACCTCATGGTTCCTAGTCGGATTCGTTAACCACTGAGCCACGAAGGGAACTCCTTTGCTCATCAGCTTGATACATGCTCTTCACAGGTTAAGAGCGGTCACCCTTCGATTTATTGGTTGCAAGTATTTTCATGGTTTATTTGCCTTTTTTTGAATTTCTATATGGAGTTTAAAATCAGCTTGTCTGTTTTTGCTCAAAGCCTCCTGCAGTCTTGACTGGGATCATGTTGAACCTATAGATTGATTTCAGGAGACAATCTTTTTATCATATTGAGTCCTCCAATCTGTGAACATGGCATTTCTCTCCACTTATTTAGATGTTCTTCATCTCAGGAATGTTTCTTAAGTTTCCGTTGTACGTGTCTGGACTGTATTTTGTGAACTATATCCCTATGTTTTTCAGTACTCTTGTAAATGGTACTGTTTAAATTTCAATACTGAATTGTTTCTAGAATATACAGAAATACATTTTTTTAATATTCAGCTTGGATCCGTCAACTCTTTTCTCCACAGCTAATTGAAATTTTCCAGTTACAGAATTACTTATTCCAATAACAAACACTCAGGAAGTACCAAAGACTGATAATATAATGAATATTAATCTGATCAGACTTCTGCCCTGACAGCAAACTGATAAGCACTAACAAAAGCAAAACAGGAGTGAGGGGGTGACTTTGAAATCTGCTGCATGCTGAGATGGACAGGTGAAGCCGGGCTGCTGGATTATGAGTCAATTATGTCTTAACAAAACTGGAAATCAGTAAGTAAATAAAAGCCAAAAAAAAAAAAAGAGGCGAGATATGAAAACGATTGCCAGCTAGAATGAGTTACAACCCAAAGCAAAGGTGAGAGATATCAAAGAAAGGAAGTAAAAAGATACCATAACAGAGATACATTTATAATTTTTTTTTTCGCTCTACCTTGTGGCATATTGAAGTTCTGGGACTAGGTATCAAACCTGTGCTGCAGCTGCAGCCTGTGCCATAGCTGCAGCAACACCAGGTTCTTAACCTAGTGTGCCACATGGGAACTCCCTCATAGACACATTTTAAATGTTCATGGAGACAATTACTACACTGTTGAAATCCTGCTCTACCATGTTAATTCTTTAAGAAAGAAGGTTAAAAATGAGAACTTTTTGTTTTTTAAATGGCTGCACCCACGGCATATGGAAGTTACTGGGTCAGGAAGTGAATCCCAGCCCCAGCTGCAACCTGTGCTGTGGCTGCAGTAAGGCAGGATCCTTTAACCCACTGAGCTGGGTTGGGGTTGAACCTGCACTTCCACAGTGACCCAAGCTGCTGAAATCGGATTCTTAACCCACTGGGCCACAGTGGGAACTCCACAAATAAGAATTCTGAAGCAAAAAAAAAAAAAAAAAAAAAAAGAATTGCAAAGCAAACTTATGCTCTGAGCTGATTTTCTGTTTTTCTTTTATGCCCAAGGACTCTTTTGAAAGATTGGATCCTCACCCAGTTCAAAACCCTCTCTCCAGTTCAGATCTCTTCAGTGAGATTCTCCAGCACATTTTCTTCCAGACCAGCTTTTCTCATGGTGTAATTTTCAGGGTGCCAAGTCAGAGCAAAGTTAATAGTTATATACACATACCAAATAACTAAAACAGCAACAACAAAGTATCTCCATGAGCCTGAGAATCACTAAGCTAAACAAGTATATTTATACCAGATTCATTAGAACCTTTGATATACAAAGGAGCATATAAATATCCCAAAGGGTAACATGGTGTACAGTGTTTTATATGTATTATTAAGTTGGGAGTAAAACAGACTTCCTGACTTCAGTTTTGGTGGAGTCAAGTCTTGGGGCAGAAATACTTTTAGACTGTGAGACAGTAAACCCTGGTCTTCTGTTTAGTTATGTCATTGGAAGTGGTTACTTTAAATCTATGAATGATATGCTCTTAAAGAGTATGCAGATTTAAAAAAACCGTTGCAAAATGCATTAAGCAGATTAAAAATATTAACATAGCAGAGATGGATCTAAACTTTTATAATAGACCAAAGGAGACAGGCGTTGACTATATACGTATGTGCATACACACACACATATATATGCACAATATCTAATGTATATAACAAATGTAATAAACTGCCATCTGCATTATAAAAAGTCTCAGGAATTCTAGTTCCTGTGTGAGGGACAGAGTGATCCAAGCCTTTAAGAGAACAGGTTGCGAGAACAGCATAGAATAGAGCTGACTTGCCCACTGGTAGGAGAATATACAGTTGCAGCAAAACCAGGCAAATAGTAAAAGACTCCCTTTTCCACTTCTCAGTTCTGCACTTCTTTGCCCAGCTTTAACTTTTGATCTTGGCCTCCTTGTCCAAAATTGCTCAGTATCCCAAGCTGCAGAGCGATAAGCACAAATACAAAATCCTGCTACTAATTGTCTATGTAATTGCTGAGATTAAGTTCTGTAACTTAAAATTCTCTGACGTTAATTCTAAAGCTCTCCATTTATTCATTATTTCCACAGAGTCTCTTATCTTGAACCTTAAGAGGAAGGCTCTAATCCTTCCAGCTTTAAGCCAGGCCATGAAGCTCTCCCGGGTCAGTTGCTTCGGTAGCGCAGCGCGCCTGAAGAGTACACCACTAGGTGGCGCTGAAGATCCGGCCGTAGGAGGAGAAGTCGGGCTAAGGGGCACACAGGCTACTATTTTCCTCCGGGTTTATCGGCTGGCACCAGGCTGCGATTTCCTTCATTGGCAGGGATCTAGGGGATGTCTTGGCTTCAGTCTGATGCAAAAAGTCCCTCTGCATTGCTCAGGGGTTTGGAAAAGGGATCTTGGGCTTGGCCACAGTATCTCTGAGGCCTAACCCCAAGACTATCAGTGACTGGGTCTTTCTGCCTCCTCCTCACGTCTTCCCTTGGTCCCCAAGTCTGGGGCCTATCCTGTGTTTCCTCAACCCTTCATTCAAGCATTTACCGAATGGTCTTATGTGCCAGGCCTGCAGATAGAAGTGATGAGGTTTGAGATACAAGATTTTTTTTTTTTCTGGCTGCCCTGAGGCTTCCCCAGCCAGGGGTCAGAACTGAGCCCCAGTTGCAGCCTAAGCTGCATCTGTGACAACGCTGGATCCTTAACTCACTGTGCTGGGCTGGGGATCAAACCTGTGTCCCAGTGCTCCCAAGACACCACTGATCCCTTTGAGCCACAGAGGGAACTCCAAGCTTTTTTTTTTTTCCTCAGTTGGTTCACCACCAAGGCCAGGTACCATGCGTCAGGCTCTGTACTTAAGGGACCAAGTTGCTGGCAGCTGAGCTGTGTTTCCAGGAGTGAGAAGAATAGAAATATCACCTATTTACAATCAGCCCATAATCCCTCCCTCTTCCAAGACACGTCATCTGCATGAAAGCAACAAGTGAAGCAATGAAATTTCTCTGCCCACCTTGTTCCCTTATCAAGCTCCGCTCTGCGCCTTCTTTTTCTCTTTCATGGACCTCTTGATATTTAATTAACTCCAATACCATATGGTCTTTTGTTTTAAGTAAAATCTCTGCTGGGAATATATTTGTAATGGCATATTATTCAACAACAACAAAAGAGCTACCAATGAAAAGACATGGAGCAACTTCAAATGCATACGACCAAGTGAAAAAAGCCAATCCGAAAGGCCACACACTATATGAGTCCAACTCTGTGACATCTGAAAGGCAAAGCTTGGAGACAATTTAAAGGTTAGTGGCTGCTGGGGTCGTGGGGAGGGCGGGAGATGAAGAGTTGGGGGCAGGGGGTTTGTAGGGCAGTGAAACCAACCGTAAGACCCTGAGTATATGCACTTAAACATTTGTCAAAGCCTGTTGTGCAACACAAAGAATCCTAATATAAATCATGGACTTTAGTTCCTCATAATGTACCAATATTGACTCATCAACTGTAACACACTGATGCAAGAATTTAATAATAGAGGCATCTGCAGGGGGAGTGACGGGGTCTATGGAAACTCTGTACTTTCTGCTCAGTGTTTTTCCCCGTGAATCAAAAACTGCTCAAAAAATAAAAGCTATTGACTTTTCAAAAATCTATTGGGAAAAACTGCATACGTATATTACAGTACTTTACAAATTCCAAATCAATCCATTTGGTTCTCACAAGAGCACCCACCAGAAGATGAAAAGGACTGGTACTGCCCTGAGTTGACAGATTTGGGCATTGAGGTCAAAGAAATCAGATGACTTCTCAAGTTCACGGAGCTGATATACGGCAAAACAGGGTTTGGAACTCAGGCCTTTCTTATTCCAGATGCAGAGCTTTTTTTCTCCCTTCTAGACACTCACAAACAGGGAAACTTCTACATTTTCTAGTGATTATTCTTTTTTTTTTTTTTTTGGAGTTCCTGTCGTGGTTCAGCAGTAATGATCCGCAAGGATGTGGGTTCAATCCCTGGCCTTGCTCCGTGGGTTAAGGACTGGTGTTGCCATGAGCTGTGGTGTAGGTCATAGACGCCTCTCAGATCCCGCGCTGCTGTGGCTGTGGCGAAGGCTGGCAGCTGTAGCTCCGATTCGACCCCTAGCCTGGGAATTTCCATATGCCGCGAGTTCGACCCTAACAAAGACAAAAAAACCCACAAAAGTTATCTTTCTCTTTTCTCCGAAGGTTTTGGGGGAGCCTAATTTGATAGAAATACACAGCCTCAACAGTAACTCGAGACTTCACTCTACGGCTATGTGACGTGATTGAACACAAAGATTTCAGATTTCAGAGCCTCTCTAACGTACTTCCTTCTCCCAGGCTACCACCCATTCTTCCCTCCAGCGTCTTTGAATCTTTGCTTCCCCGCCACTTTTCGAATAATTCATTGGAGCAAGAGCGAGAGCAGAGAGGCCAGCGAGAAGGGGGCTGGGATGCTTTCATAACCTATAGCACCGAGGGTGTGCAACAGCTTGTAATGGGATCTGATCCTTCTAGGAGGCTCCAGCGGGAGCAAATCAGCATCTGCGGTCAGAGGGCTCAGAGCAAGTCTGCCACAGCGACACCCTGTGGTAGTGAGTACCAACTGCAGTAGAAGTCAGATGAGGAAACCTGGCTTTTCCTCTTGGGTATGGAAACCCTACCGGCTCCTGAGACCGTAAACTTGCAGAATCCCTGGAAGGGGACGGAAAAATCCCCAAGAGAGTCACCTGCTTTTGGCTAAGAGGTCATTTATACACTTGAGCAATTAATTAGAAAAAAAAAAAAAAAAAAAACGAAAGAGAGGGGGCGATTTTTGCACCCTGAGGTTGTGGTGCAGTTTCCAACAATTGCACCAAGGCAAATAATCTGGAGGGAAGTCTTTTCTAAAGGACCAGGGCAGTAGACTGGGAATGTCCACAAAATGACCAGGGCAAAGAGGGTGGAGTGGAGGTGTCATGTGTGTGATTCTTAGGTGGTGGCCGTTTCTGTCACATTAAGTAAACCCTGAACAAATATACATGTGGTCAGAGAGGGAAAGTTCCACACCTGTTACCCACGGACAGTTGTTGGCAGACAGTGGTGAACAAGAAAGGGGCAGCCCCTCCTTTTTTGTGTGTCTTTTTAGGGCCACATATGGAATTTCCCAGATTTGGGGTCAAATCAAAGCTGCAGCTGCCAGCCGACACCACAGCCGGAGCAACGCGGGATCTAAGCGACGTCTACGACCTACACCACAGCTCATGGAAATGCCAGATCCTTAACCCACTGAGCGAGGCCAGGGATCGAACCCACGTCCTCATGGATGCTAGTTGGGTTCGTTACCGCTGCGCCACAACGGGAACTCCAGCCCCTGTCTTTATGGGTCTCGTGTTCTGAAGGGAAAGACAGACTGTTAAGAGGAGCACAGACCCAGTAGGAAAGACAGGTGTCTCAAGGCTAGCCTCTTCCCCTTTGTCCAGCCCGCCTGACCTCTGATGTTGACCTGTATGTTTTCAGAGCTTGTCCCAAGACCTTTGTTATGGCTTGAGTCTTGACCCCCAAAAGATGTGCTGAGGTCCTAATCCCCTCAGAATATAAGATTTTTGGAAATGAGTTTTGTAGGTATCATTAGTTAAGACGAGGTCAGACTGGGATGCAAGTGGCCCTGAATCTGATAGGACTGCTGTCCTTTTAACTAGAGGAGAGAAAGACACGCAGGAAATGGAGCGCCCTATGCAGACATGGACACATGAGCAGCAGATGCTTCCGGACGACAGAAGTGGCGGGCAGGGGGCGGAGGCGGGGGTTGTGACGCATCTACAAGCCAGGGGATGCTGAGGATAGCCTGCAAACAGCAGGAACTGGAAGGAAGACTCTCCCCAGTGGGTTTCAGAGGGAGCATGGCCCTGACAACACCTTGATTTCTGACCTCTAGTCTCCAGAACTATGAAAGAAGACATCTCAGTTGTTTTAAGTTACTCAGTTTGCGGTGCTTGGTTTCGGCAGCCCTAGGGAACTAATGCAGCCCCTATTTTGCTGCATTCTCACCCTAGGTGGCCTTATTTATTCCCATAATGTTATTTATGTATTTATTTAGGCCATGCTCACAGCACACCGAAGTTCCTGGGCCAGGGATCGAACCCACGCCACAGCAGTGACCACAGCCACAGCAGTGACAAGGCTGGACCCTGAACCTGCTGAGTCACCAGGGAACTCCACTGGCATAATTTTATAAGCCATCTTTTTGCTGATGACTCCCTAGTGTATGCACTAAGCCTGTATTATGTGATCAGCGATTTCACCTCTACCCATGTGACAAAGAAAAAAAAAAACCTTACTTCTTCTGTTTTTCCTATTTCCACAAACCAGATTTTGCTTTCTGTTCACCCAGAGATGTCATTGGGGGTGAGGGGAAATGGGAATAGTGCCCACAATGCAAAGAGCCAAAGACGTGGACCCTGGCTTTTGAGCTTCCAAAGGCACGGGTACGAAAGATATCAGAGTCTTTCAAAGGTATTTTTTCTTCTTCTTTCCTTCTTTCCCTTTCTTTCTTTCTTCCTTCCTTTTTCTCCCTTCCTATCTTCCTTTCTTCCTTTCCTTCCCTTCCTTCCTTCCTTCTGGCTGCACCCATGGCATATGGAAGTTCCTGGGCTAGGGACTGAAGCCAAGCTCCAGCTGTAGCAATGCTGTAACCTTAACCCACTGCATCTGGGCTGGGGATCGAACCTGTGCCTCTACAGTGAACTGAGCTGCTGCAATCGGGTTCTTCACCCACTGCATCATGGTGGGAACTCCCTCCAAGATAACTCTGGTTTATGCATTGACTTTACATGCTGACTTGATGGTTTGACCCTGAGGTCCAAGGAGACACCATCCATCCAGCTCCAGCCTACTCCTCGTCACCTTTTTTAATCCCTAGACTGTATCACTGACAGCTGGACACATCTGCTTGAAGGTCTCAAACATGCGTGCTCACAGCTGAATTCTGGAGTTTCCTCTCGGGCCAGTTTCTCCCCGGCTCCCAGGCCACCATGCCGACCTAAGCTGGTACTGTCCCGCTGTGGGTGTGTTGGAAGCTCAACCACTGCTTCTACAGGTGTCTCCATAAAGTCCATTCTCCCATAGCAGCAGCCATGCCATAGCTTTTCTGGTTAAAATCTTTAAAAAAATCTTCCTATTGTCCTTAGATTGACCTAAATCCTGAATCAGGGCCACGAGGCCCCGTGCAGTCTTGCTCCTGCCTGCTTTCTGAACTTCCCCTAATGTTCTCCACGTCCCTCACTATCCTGGCTTCTTTCATTCTTCTCAAAGGGACTGAACTCTTTCCCACCTAAGTGCCTGCCCCTGGCAGTGTGCTCGGCGCAGGGGAGACACTGACACGGCTGCTTCTTAGCCTTGAGGTCTTAACTTGAAAACATCTCACAGAGGCTTGCCTAACGCCTGAGTCCACAGTAAGGGCTCTCCTCTCCTGTCTTTCCCCTTCTTTTCTTTCTAATTTTATTATTATTTTGTCTTTTTGCCTTTATGTAGAGCCGCACCCGCGGCATATGGAGGTTCCCAGGCTAGGGGTCTAACAGGAGCTGTAGCCACTGGCCTACACCACAGCCACAGCAACGCGGGATCCGAGCCGCGTCTGCGACTTACACCACAGCTCACGGCAACGCCGGATCCTTAACCCGCTGAGCGAGACCAGGGAATGAACCCGCAACCTCATGGTTCTTAGTTGGATTCATTAACCACTGAGCCATGAAGGGAACTCCATTATTATTATTATTATTATTATTATTATTATTATTATTATTATTATTTTGCTTTTTAGGGCTACGTATGGAAATTCCCAGTTAGGGGTCAAATCAGAGCTACAGCTGCCCACCAGCCACAGCCACAGCCACAGCAACTCGGAACCCAAGCCGTATCTGCGACCAACACCGCAGCTCACAGCAACACTGGATCCCCGACTCACTAAGCGAGGCCGAGGCTCGAACCCACATCCTCATGGAAATTAGTTGGTTTCCTTTCTGCGGCACCACCATGGGGACTCCTCCTTCGAGTACTTCGGATCGTCTGTTGCCACCTATTCACTCCTCAGTGCCCCTGCTCATTATCAGACCCACCTACTCAGCACCCCACCCGCACTACAGGCTCCTTGAGGACAGGGACCCTCTCTGTCTTGCTCGTCGGTGTGTATTCGGGTTGGGCACCGCGGTGGGACTGCACTGTGATCTCCCCAAACTTACACCTTCAAACCCTAGCCCCCAGAGGGACTGAATTTGAAGAGAAGGCCTTGGTGTGGCTCAGGATGCTAGAATTAATAAAATGCCATGGACTAGGTGCCTTGTGAACAGCTGGGAATTTATTTCTCCCAGATCTGGAGGCTGGAAGTCTGAGGTCAGGCTGCCAGGACAGCTAGGTTCTGGTGGGAGCCCTCCCTGGTTGCAGACTGCCCATGTCTCGTTGCAGCCTCGCATGGCAGAAAAGAGAAACGGCCAGCTCTCTCAGCTGTTCTTAGACGGGCATGAATGCCACTCATGAAGGCTCTAGCGTCATGATCTGGTAACTTCTCCAAAGCCCCACCCTCCAATAACATCACAGTGGGAAATAGATTTCGATCTAAGAGTTTTGGGGGAACAGACACAGTCAGTCCATAACTGGTCTTTAAAGTGCACTTCAGGCTAAAAGAGGCCATAAGGTGGGGGCCCTCCAAGACGCCGGTGTCCCTGGAAGAGGAGGAGGAGGAGATCAGAGCAGAGAGGAAAGACCGTGTGAGGACACAGCAAGAAGGTGGCCACCTGCAAGCCAAGGAGAGAGGCCTCGGGAGAAACCAGAACTGCCGGCATCTTAATCTCTGATTCTCAGCCTTCAGAACTGAGAGAAGACGTTTCAGCTGTTGAAGCCGCCCAGTCTGTGGCATTTTGTTAAGACAGCACTAGCAAACTAATGCAGACATACACTAGGTATGCTATAAAGTTGAAGGGAGAAATGAATTGTACAAACAAAATTTCAAAATTGTGGCAAGTACGAGAAAGGACAAATAAGACTGCTGAGAACAGAAGGTCCTGCTGTGACTCAGCAGAAACAAATCCACGGTCCCTGGCTTCGCTCAGTGAGTTAAGGAGCTGTCGTCACCATGGTATAGGTTGCAGACATGGCTTTGAGCCTACGTTACTGTGGCTGTGGTGCAGGCCAGCAGCTATAGCTCCAATTTGATCCCTAGCCTGGGAACTTCCATATGTTGTGGGGAAAAGACAAAAAAATAAAATAAAAAATAAAAAGATTGCTGAAAACAAACACAACATCTCTGACCTAGGCTGAGATTACCTGGAGGGCTGGTCTGAGGACGTGGTGGTGCAGTGAGGGCCTGAAGGACTGGTGGCCATTAGTCAGGCAGAAGGACCGAGTGTGTCCAAAGGCTCTGAGTCAAAAGACACACAATGTGTTTTAGCATCTGGAAGGTGGAGCTCAGAGAACAAGAAGACATGTTCTAGGGAGCTCCCTGGTGGCACAGAAGGTTAAGGATAGAGCATTGTCACTGTTGCAGTGCAAGTTTGATCCCTGGCCTGGAAGCTTCCATGTGCCATGGGTGTGGCAAGAAGAAGGAGAAGGAGGAGGAGAGGAGGAGGAGAATAGAAAGAGGAAAAAGAAGGAGGAGGAGAATGAGGAGAAGGAGGGGAAGAAGGAGAAGGAGGAAGAGAATAGAAAGCGGAAGAAAAAGGAGAAGGAGGAGGAGAAGGAGAAGGAGAAGAAGGAGAAGGAGGAGGAGAAGAAGGAGGAGGAGAAGGAGGAGAAGAAGAAGGAGGAGAATAGAAAGAGGGAGAAGAAGGAGAAGGAGGAGGAGACAGAGAATAGAAAGAGGAAAAAGAAGGAGAATGAGGAGAAGAGGAAGAAGGAGAAGAAGGAGAAGGAGGAGGAGAAGGAGAAGGAGAAGGAGAAGGAGAAGGAGGAGGAGAAGGAGGAGGCGAAGGAGAAGAAGGAGTAGGGGCGGGCGCAGGTTCTAGATGAGGCTCGCGAGGCAGGCCAGAGCCAGACCAGGCAGGGCCTTGCAGGCAACGTGGAGTCTGGAATAAGGGCAATCCATTCTGAGGACAGGAATGACGGTATCAGATTTGTGTAGCAACGAAATCAGTCTGGCCTCTTTGTGGAGCCTTTGCGGGGTGGGGCGAGAACGGATGTAGAGAGGCAGGGCGAATGGAGGAAGAAAGACCTAATGGGAACCTGCAGCTTGAACTTGAACTAGGACGTTGCAAACAGAGATGAACAAGCAATTCCGAAAGATATTTAGAGGGATGGGCGAACAAAGAAAAAAGATCAGGTCCTTGCTCTCAAAACATTTCCTTTTTCTGAGGATGGAAAGCCATACAGACGGTAGGGATGGCAGTAGATAAGAGAAGGAATAAACAAGAAGAGGAAGGAACAGAACTTGGTCTAGTAAGACCGTGAAAGGATTAAAAATGGAATTCTGAGGGGAGGTATTCTAAGAAGAGGAAAATCAGGGCTGTCCTGCCCAACACTGTTGGCTTGATTATCTCATGAAACTCTTTGGAACACGGGAGCCCCGACCTGTGTCAGTTCACCACTGGAAATAATCGCATTGTGCGTTAATGGTTTTGGCTTTGAGCCCATCTTCAGGCAGCTTCAGATCCGATTTGTTTGCTAGTCGACAGAGCACACTCTTGGTTGCCTTTTAATTATTGAATTGCTGTTCTTTATCTGTGGTCTCTGACTAGCAACCTTATTATAACAATTGCCCAAGACTCAGAACTGAACAGTGCACAATAAAAATCTGCAATAATGAAAATGCTTAAATTAAATAAAAATCTCCTAACAAGTAGCAGAGCATGCTGGAATGGATTTGTATGAGTCACCGACCATATGAATGATTTATTTTGGAAGTGATACCAGCTGAAGAAGATCATGTTTTGATCTCAACATTCAATACCCAGGCGTGGCCTAATACACTCATCATAGAGCCTACGAATGAAATAGCCTCATGCAGAGATTATTAATCTATAAATAATACTCTAATCGTCTATTGGTATTTATGACTACTGTTTTTAAAAAAATTCGCTCACGGCTTTAATGGTTGCTGCGTATTTCTTTTCAGTGCCCCATATACGTTTGTGACTGTGGGTGAGTGAGTGCGTGTGGTGCATTGTAAGTGCACTAAAATAGCCATTTTATGATATATAGGCTAGAATCTGCTTCTCCTTCTTATTTTTAGGGAGAATGGGAAAAGAAAAAAGTCTCATAAAATATGAAAGAAAATCCCAGCTTTGTGACTTGAGAATGCAGAACAGTTTTATGAATAAAGACCTAGAGCGCTGGGTTCTAAATTCAATTCCTCCTTTACCATAGCTGCACCAAGGAATCGCATAGCAAGAGATCTGATCAGGCCCGTCACAAAAGAGGAGATCCAGATGACCAATGAGGACACACAAAGGTACTCGACTTCCTCAGGAATCAGAGAAACACAAGCTGAAATAAAAATAAGATGCTATCTATATACCAGAAGGGCTCTAATTAAAGAGACTGACCGACGAAGCATTAACGGAGGTGTGGAACAATGGGTCCACATCTCATTAATGGGCCCTTGATGGGACCCATAAGTCCTTGATGGGAGTCTAACTGGCACAACTGGCGCAACAACTGTTTGACAGTATCTAGAAAAGATAAACACGGACATACGCAATGATTCTGCTTCGAAGAATACCACCCTCTTAATTTCCTGTTGCTGCCACAGCAAATGGCCCCCAACCTCGTGGAGTAAAACAACAGAATTAGTATCTTACGATTCTGCAGATGAGAAGTTCCAAATGGATCTCCTGGGTCGACCGGGCGGTGTTCCTCTAGAGACTTTCGGGAAGAATCGTTTTCCTCCGATCGTTTCAGCTTCCAGAGGCCACCCGCAGTCCTTGGCTGACGGTGCCAGAGCCAGCAACAGTGGGTGAGTTTTCACAACACATCCCTCTGAGCTCCGTGGCTGACCCCAGCTTCCACATTCAAGAACCCTTGTGATTACACCGGGCCCAGCCAGGGCGCCCAGGAGAATCTTCCTATCTCTTTGGCAACTGATTAGTAAGTGGATTTCCATCGGCTACTCCGAAGCCACTTTGCCATGAAATGTAACAAAGTCACCGGTTCTAGGGATTAGGAGGTAGGCAACTTTGCAGACCATTAATCTGCCCGCCACAGTGGCCAACAGCAACGCCTGCATTTGTGCATCTAAAGATGTGTCCGTGGATGGTTAGAGCAGGACTGTGTTTATTGCCCAAAAGGTGGAAATAACCCAAACATACATCAGCAGTAGAACAGACTGTTGACTCTTATATGTTGTAGTATATTCATAAAGCAGAATCCTTCAGAGTAATAAAATACGAGTCATAGCTCCACACTATAGCTTAAACGGACCTCACACACACGATAAGCAAGAAGTCAGATGCAAAATACATGTGGCAGGATTTTGTTAATATAAAGTTTAGAAACAGGCAAATGTGTTAATTCAATTTCAGCAGAGCCAAAAAGAAAAAAAAATCCCCAAAATACAGGCGAATGTGGTGCTGGAGTCTAGGTAGGGGCTACACTTCGGGAGAAAGAAGAAAAGTGATGACTGTAGCGTCATGCACAAAGGCACGTTGGTCACATGCACCCTTGAACTCATGTGAGGAGCCGCAGAAATACACATGTACAGAGATAGGCTTACTGCTATCTTCACACAGATGTGCCAAGAAAAGGCAGCTCTTTTTTTTTTGTTTTTTTGTTTTGTCTTTTTGCCTATGGAGGTTCCCAGGCTAGGGGTCTAACAGGAGCTGTAGCCACCGGCCTTCGCCACAGCCACAGCCACGCGGGATCCGAGCCGCGTCTGCGACCTACACCACAGCTCATGGCAACGCCGGATCCTTAACCCACTGAGCGAGGCCAGGGATCGAACCCACAACCTCATGGTTCCTAGTCGGATTCGTTAACCACTGAGCCACGACGGGAACTCCGAAAAGGCGGCTCTCAACATTTCTTATTAACAGGGCTGTTCTTCATCACCAGCCCCTCCCTCCCTTGGGTAACTCTGAAGAGAACCAAACTTGAAACTTGATCAATATATAGTTTTATCCTACCTTAAATGGTCGGGGTGTGTGTGTGCTTTTAATCACTCAGCCTCTTTGTGGTGTAAAGCTCAGCAGCTCAGATTTCCTCCACGCTTGGTTCCCTTCGAGGACGCTCTGTGGGAAGACAAAGCGTGTTCAGGGCCCAGTGGCAGCAGAGATGGGGGGAGCCTAACTGAATCGCTTCATTCAGAAAACATTGCTCAAGCTCCTACCATGTCCCAGGACTATGCTCTAGGTGCTGGATATGCAGCTATGGGTGAAGTCCTTGCCCTCTGGCCTCATGGACCTAGTATTCTCCTGTTTTTCTTTTTATTTTTTTTTAAATTACTTAACGAATTTTATTACATTTATAGGTGTACAACAATCATCACAACCAAATTTTTATAGCATTTCCATGCCAAACCCTCAGTGCAACCCCCTACCCCCCAACCTGTCTCATCTGGAAACCATAAGTTTTTCAAAGTCTGTGAGTCAGTATCTGTTCTGCAAAGAAGTTCATTGTGTCCTTTTTTAAGTTTTCACATGTAAGTGGTAGCATTTGATGTTTGTGTCTGTCTGACTGACTTCACTTAGCATGATAATTTCTAGGTCCATCTATGTTGCTGCAAATGTCGTTATTTCTTTCCTTTTAATGGCTGAGTAATATTCCATTGTGTATATGTACCACATCTTCCTTATCCACTCCTCTGTTAATGGACATTTAGGTTGTTTCCATGTCTTGGCTATTGGATAGAGTGCTGCAATGAACACTGGAGTACATGTGTCTTTTCGAGTCATGGTTTTCTCTGGATAGATGCCCTGGAGTGGGATTGCTGGATCAAATGGTAATTCTGTTTTCAGTTTTCTGAGGAATCTCCATACTGTTTTCCACAGTGGTTCCATACTGTTTTCCAATTTGCATTCCCACCAGCAGTGTAATAGGGATCCTTTTTCTCCACACCCTCTCCAGCACTTACGGTTTGTAGACTTTTTGTTGTTGTTTGTTTTTTTGTCATTTTGTCTTTTTATGGCTACACCTGCGGCATATGGAGGTTCCCAGGCTAGGGGTCTAATCGGAGCTACAGCTGCCGGCCTACACCACAGCCACAGCAACACCAGATCCAAGCCGCGTTTGCAACCTACACCACAGCTCACGGCAATGCTGGATCGTTAACCCACTGAGCAAGGCCAGGGATCGAACCCGCATCCTCCTGGATACTAGTCAGGTTCATTACCGCTGAGCCACAATGAGAACTCCCAAGCCTGGCTTTCAAGACCAGGCTCTTGACAAAGAGGTCAAGGTACTGAGAGTTGATACCTCAGGTCCCTGGCTCTGACTTAAGGGAGACTGTTGGAAGGATTTTAAAGGGAAAGTGAAAATAAGTCACTCTTAATATTTTCCAAAGAGGATTCTGTCCTCAACCCAACTATCTACATGCAGCTAACAACTCTCTAAATACCTAAAAGAGGGGGATTAAGAGTGAATTGAAGACCTAAATAGACATTTCTCCCAGGAAGACATGCAAATGGCCTGCAGGCACATGAAAAAAACGCTCAACATCATTGATGATAAGAGAAATGCAAATCAAAACAACCATGAGATACCACCTCACACCAGTCAGAATGGCCATCATTAACAAGTCCACAAACAACAAATGCTGGAGGGGGTGTGGAGAAAAGGGAACCCTCCTGCACTGTTGATAGGAACGTAAATTGGTACAACCACTATGGAGAACAGTATGGAGGTACCTCAGAAAACTAAATCTAGAACCACCATATGATCCAGCAATCCCACTCCCGGGCATAGAGCCAGACAACTACAATTCACAAAGATACATGCACCCCTATGTTCATTGCAGCACTATTCACAACAGCCAAGACATGGAAACAACCTAAATGTCCATCCACGGTTGAATGGATTAAGAAGGTGTGGTACGTATGTACAATGGAATACTACTCAGTCATAAAAAGGACAAAATAATGTCATTTGCAGCAACATGGATGGAACTAGAGACACTCATACTAGGTGAAGTAAGTCAGAAAGAGAAAGACAAACACTGTATGATATCGCTTATATGTGGAATCTAAAATATGGCCCAAATGATTCAGCTACAAAACACAAACAGATCACGGACATGGAGGACAGAGCTGTGCTTGCTGGGAGGGACGGGGAGGGAGTGGAACGGACTGGAGTTTGAGGTTAGTCGATGCCAACTATTGCCTCTGGAGTGGGTAAGCAACGAGATCCTGCTGTATAGCACAGGGAACTATGTCTAATCACTTGTGATGGAACATGATGGAGGATAATGTGAGAAATAGAATAAGCTGGGTCACTTTGCTGTACAGCAGAAATTGACAGAACATTAAAAATCAACTATAATAAAAATAATTTAAAAATTAAAAAAAAAAGAGTGACTTGTGAGTGGAAAACTTTACGGTAAGGGCTGAGAGGGAAGCGAGCAGTAGCAAGGCGGTGGATGGGAATCAGTGGACAGAGAAGCAGGGCTGGGAAGTCAAGGCAGTCCTGAACATCTCTCCTAATCTTCTTTAGGCTGGGAATGGCTTAGAAGTGGGCAGGGGATTTTTCCCCCCTTTTTAGGGCCGCACTGCGTCATATGAGAGTTTCCAAGCCAGGGGTCCAACTGGAGCTGCAGCCATAGGCTACGCCCACCTGCAGCCAGGACAACACCAGGTCTGAGAGCTGCAGCTTGTGGCAACACCTGATCCTTTAACCCACTGAGCGGATTCCTTAAGCCACTGAGCAAGGCCAGGGGTCAAACCTCCCTCCTCAGAGACACTCTGGCAGGTTCCTAACCCACCAAGCCACAGGGGGAACTTGAGGGGAGAAGGGCGTATTTTCAACCTGCAAGTTCAGAAGGCTGGAGAGCTTAGTGCTGTGGCCAGAGATGGAAGCTGCAGGAGGGAGTTGCGACCCAGCCCAGGGAAGATTTAGCACATTGATTTTCTTTTTTTTTCCTCCCTTGCTTTTTTTCTAGGCACTGTGGTTTGTGATTGAGTGAGGAGGTTGGGGAGGACAGCCAAGGCTTTTAAAGGTGCCAATACTCTAGCAAGAAATAAGGCATAGTGGCTGCTAAAAGAGCCTAGATTCTTCATCTTACCCTCCGGTGCCTCATTTTTCTTCTCCTCTTTCTGCGTTCTTGGATGACCCTTCCTGTCAGCGATGTGATTCAAAGCTCCGGGGAAGCACAGAGAGGGACTGGGAGGCGGGCTCAGGAGGCCTGGGTCCTAAGCCTGGATGCTGACCCCGCCCTGAGTGCACTGCCCACTCCCCCGCCCCCAGCTCCCCGGTTCTGGACCCCCTGCCTCCACGTGGTCTTTCCTTCTGGAATCCTTCAGCTATTACGGAGTGTCTGCTGTGTGTCAGGCACCTGCATGCGGTCGTGACGAAATGGACACAGCCCTGCCCTCAGGGAGCTTACACTCCGGGAAGGTAGACAACATGGAAGAAGTGGTGAGAAATAACTGTGTCCCTACAGGTGCCACCAAAGAAACGACGGCACATTATGGAAGAGAATCAGCACACGGGGCTTCCCGCCTCTAGACGGTGGACAGGGAAGATTTCTCCGAGAGGTGACATTTCAGTGGGGGCCAGAATGACAGCATCAAACCCAGATGACACCCATGAGAACAGTAGGTTCTAGTCCTCTTATTTGTAAGCTGCACAGTGGCACAAGTCTATTTTTTGGGGGAAAGAAAGAATGTTCTAAATTAGAAGAATTTGTGAATGATGCTAGAACTAGGATCTAAAATACTTCTTGTAACTCATGGACTTGGAGAACAGATTTGCGGTTGCCAAGGGGGAGGGGGAGGGAGTGGGATGGACTGGGAGCCTGGGGTTAAGAGATGCAAACTATTGCGTCTGGAGTGGATAAGCAAGGAGATCCTGCTGTATAGCACAGGGAACTGTATCTAGTCACTTGTGATGGAACATGATGGAGGATAAGGTGAGAAAAAGAATATATGTGTGTGTGTTTGTGACTGGGTCACCTTGTTGTTCGGTAGAAACTGACAGAACACAGCAAACCAACTATAATGCAAAAGATAAAAATCATTAAAAATAAAATACTTCTTACAGCAAATGTCAGGTAGCAGCAATGCCTGTGAAATTAACTTTCTACTTCTTTTTTTTGGTCTTTTTTTTTGTCTTTTTGCCTTATCTAGGGCCGCACCCGTGGCATATGGAGGTTCCCAGGCTAGGGGTCTAACAGGAGCTGTAGCCGCCGGCCTTCACCACAGCCACAGCCACGCGGGATCCGAGCCGCGTCTGCGACCTACACCACAGCTCACAGCAACGCCAGATCCTTAACCCACTGAGCAAGGCCAGGGATTGAACCCGCAACCTCATGGTTCTTAGTCGGATTCGTTAACCACTGAGCCACAACGGGAACTCCATCTTTCTACATTTTTAATCAGGGGAAGTCTCTAGTTCTTTGACAGAACACTGGAAATTGAGTTTGTCTCAGGATCTTTCTTAAACACTGGCACCGCTCCCATCTGGTAGACTCTGAGCAATTGCCAACAAAGATCATTCAAGCCAAGTTATTTGTTGGTGACTCTGGTTAAAAAGCATTCTGTCCTTTCTTTTCTCCTTCTTATCCATCTCTATGTCCATTTATTCAGTCAACATTTACTAAACACCCACTGTTGAGGAACCATTCTAGACACGGGCTGGGAAAAAGCAAAGCAGAACAATACAGAACAAAACAAAGCAGACTCAGCCCCTTTTATCATGAAGCTTATCTCTTGCTGGGGGAGAGAGAGAGAGCCAATAAACAAAGCAACATGGGATGAGTCTGTTGGCCACTGACGAGAAAGAGAAAAAGAAAGCAGAGAAAGCGGCTAGAGGGTGATTCACAGGGCTCAGAGTTCCCCCTTTGACATAGGTCTGAGAAGATGATATTTGAGCAGAGACCAAAAGGACTTGAGAGGAAGAGCATTCCAGGCAGAGGGAACAGAAGATGCGAAGGCTCTGGGTGGTGAGGGGTTCGATGCGTTCTAAAAACAGGAAGCTGGTATGGCTGGAGTGGAACGAGAGGTAATCCTTGTTTTCCTGAGATGAGGATTTGTGAACGGGGGGTTTCTGTAGGTGATCTTAGGAAGCCCCGGGAGAGGATGGCGGAGAGAAGGGAGGGAGGAAAGCTAACAACGGGGACATCATGAGTGCGCCACCACTGTGGGCCACTGAGGCTCGGTCCTGCTGGGGACCTCTGAGGCAATACATGGAAGGCGGCTCAGAACTGCCCCACTGGCCAGTCAGGAAGCTGGGTCTTTAGCCAGCTCCCGCCTCACTGCTGAAGACGGCTTCTGGAAGCTGCCCCTGAGGCCGGAGTACACCTCCAGGCAGATGCAGATAGGTCACTGCAGGACCAGGCAGTGTATCCGGTGGGTGACTTCTGGGGCAAGTCAGGGCATGTGGGCAGGGCACTGACCCATCAGCTGGAGGAGGGAACTAGAGGAGATGAGATCAGAGAGGAGCGGGGGGCCCAGATCGGGCACGCCTGCCCCACCTCGATGAGAACGTTGGATTTTATTTTCAGCAAGACAGCATGCATTTGGAGAGTTTGAGCAACACGGTCTGATTTACATTTTAAATGAAAATATTATGACTGCTGCGGGAAGAGCAGGCAGGAGGGGTGCCAGGATGGAGCCGGGAGACCAGCGAGGAGGTCTCTGCCGTAAGGTAGGCAAGAGATGGTGGCGGCTTGGCCCAGGGTGGTAGCAACCAGATGGCGAGAGGTAGCTGATTTCTCGGTATATTTAGAAGGAAGAGCAGACAGAGTTTGCCAAAGGATTGGAGGTGGGTAGGAGAGGAAGGGGGGAGTTGAGACTAACACTAAGCTTTCTGGCTTGAGAAAACGGGAAACCGGAAGAGAGGTTTATTGAGATGAGGTGAACTTAGGGAGAGCCATTTGGGACCTGTGACATTTGGAAGGCCTCCGAGGGGAAGACAGCTCAGGAAAGGTGTTGTCGGGTGGCAGATATGTGTACCTGGAAATCAGCTCATGCCAACCTGACTCACAGTTTTGGCCAGCTCCCTCCCGGCCAGCCCAGAGTCTTCTGTCTTGGCATGACACTGCATGGCGCCTTAAATCGGAGCACTTCCAGCCTCACCCCACACTTCTCCTATTCAGGTTCAACACTCCTTCCTGGTTCTTATAATACTCCACTCTCTACTCCTAAATCAAAGGTGAACAGTTGACTGGCAAGTGTCCTATGCCTGGAGAATAACCAGTTTAACGTGTCCCCCCCACCTTACTTGCATCCGTTCCCTTCCAGCCCCCCTTAAGTGAAGGCAGAAATGTTTAGGTTGCACGGCAGCCTAAATAAACTGCCTCTGAGGCCTCCGCTCTAGGTCATGCTCACCAAGCAAGCCTCTGAGGACGAGGTTTCTCCTGTGCCCTGGGATGAGGAAGGGAGTTCTTCAGAGCGATGGCAGCAAGCTTCTTTCCCCCTTGAAAGCTTTAGCTCATGCTAGCTTTCGAAGTCACCAATCTCTACAGCTCAGTGTCTCAGCACACTCTCAGTGAATTTCTTGCCCAGGGCAGAGTCCAGTGCAAGTCAGCCATCGCTCCTGGTGGCTCTTTCCCATGTGGCGAATCAAGATCCCAGATCCTTTCTCTATTGCAGAGTCCTTCCTTCACCTCCAGGGCTCCCGGCCTTTTATGACCAGGACCGGAAGTGGCCTATTATCACTTTGGCTCCCTTTCCATTGTCTGGAACTCAATGCCGTGGCTCCGCCTAACCCAGGAGTCTGGGTAACCTACTCCCTCCGTGCCTGGGAAGAAGCAACAGGATTGGCGAGCATCTCTCTAGTCTCTGGCACAAAAGCTTTATCCCCTCTAGCTACCAACATCTTGGTTCTCGGTTCTGTCCCTGTTCAACGCTGAATGTTAAGAGTGTGACTCTACTTCGCAAGGTGCTCTCAACGAACCAAAAAGAACAGGTTTCTGAATCAGCCAAGTTGAAGACCAAACCACGCTGAGCCAAAGCACAGTCAGCCCACGAACAACACTGTCCACCTGGGTCGTCAGAAAGGAGCAAGTACGTTACCTGTTTAATATGTCCACGAAGTGTGTCCTAAATGTACTTGTTTCTGGGATCTCTTCCTCATCCCCCGATAGGTCAGGTTTTACTGCCTCCACGTGCTACCCCGTGGCTAGGGAGCTCGCGGAGATCAACAAGTAAAAAGGACGAGAAAGGGAGGGGAGGGGCAGGGGAGGGGAGGAAGTAAGCTAAACAGTGAAGATAAAAATCTGTACGTGTGAGGGAGGAAGGGAAGCCAAAGGCGGGCGGGGAGAGCCAACCACCAAGACGGCTAAGGACTCCAGAGAGGTTAAGAGGGAGCTGGAGGAGAGGAAAAAGCTGGAAGAGGGAACGGCGCCTTTGAGACCCTGGGGCGGCGCCTTTAAGAGACCCTGGGGCGGCAGCCTGGGAACTGAGCGCAGCTGTTACTATGGTGGCGGCGGCGCAGCTGATTGGGCGCCTGGAAGAAGCAGCTCGTGGAGCGTCCTCCTCGGGAGACTGACAGGCTCCAAGGCGCCCACCTGGGGAGCGGGGAGCCGGGAGCGGGGAGCCGGGAGCGGGGAGCCGGGAGCGGGGAGCGGGGAGCCGGGAGCGGGGAGCCGGGAGCGGGGAGCGGGGGTGGGCGCCGGGCGGGGAAGGATGGAACTGAGGAAAGGTAGAGACACACCAGAGGGAGGGGGGGAAAGAACAAGCAAGCCCCCTCTGTGCTCAGCATGCTAGGTTTTTACTTTCTGAAGACACCCAAAGCTCCCACTTCTCAGTCTTAGTTGGAAATAAACACACTTGCCCACTGAGAGGCTGGCCCGTCCTACCCATCCGAGCTGCCCCTGCCCGGGCCTTACCTAGGCACCTTTGGCCGCTGCTCCCCAGGAGTTGGGCTGCCTCCCGAACTTTCTACCGCTCTGCAGAAGGATCCTAGGGCTGGACCTGAAGCCAGGAGGTGCCAGGAGTGGGGGTGCGGGGGCTGTAATTAAGGTACTTAAAGGGGCTGCCAGCCAGAGGAGCAGCCACAGCCACAGACTCATCCGTCAAGGATCAAACTCGCCCCCCTTACTGGGTTTCTCCTCCGAACGCTGGCCTCTGTCTTGGGCTTGACGATATGTTTCCTACTCTGCCGGCTATTAGCAGACCGAGCATGCGCAGAAGAGGACAAGCCCGGCTAGGGCCAGTGCACGTGGCCGCTCCAGGTGCAGGCGGACCGGCAGGTCTCCTCGCGGGCAATTTCCCACAGCTGGGCCACCCACGGCCTCCCTCACTGGCTGGTTCGCTATTGCACTCCATCAGATCCGACTGGATTTTGTTTCTCTCCTTTTGTTTTCCCTTTTGTGTTTCCGCTCCCTTGCATTTCTTTATTCTCGGTTACAACCGAGACTTCTGGTGGACGTTCCTGAGTCTACAGGGCGCTTTATAAGAGGACATTCCAAGGGCATGCCACACCAAAAAGGAGGTTTTTTTCTTCAGGCACCTTGGGAAACTTTCTTCTATTGGTACGAGGCCTCCTCACTGCCCAGCTCCCCCCAAGCCTGTCAGTTAACACGCATTTACTTTAAGGCTCTTTCAAGTAACACAAAGGAACAGCGGATGTACGCAGGGCGGTATTACGGCAATAAAGCTGAGGCTGTACAAAGCCACATAGGGGCACCACGGCAACGCTTCCATTACGTCTGATAACAGTGGTGGTAACGCTGCCATCTTGCTTCACTCAATTATCTTTATCTTCACCCGTGTTGACGTCCTTTCCAGGCAGCCTCTTTTATCCCTCTGCTGAATCCTTTTGGTCAGGTTCCTGGATCTGGGGGAAGGTGATGGTTGCTGTTTCTCCTGCTGGCCTCTCCAAGTCTCCAAAACCAAAGCCTGTAGTTTCTCTAAGCTGCCTGGGACTACCAAGCACTTTTGTGTCCCATCCTTTTTTTTTTTTTTTTTTTTTTTGTCTTTTTTAGGCCAGCACCCCCAGCATATGGAAGTTGCCAGGCCAGGGGTCGAACTGGAGCTGTAGCCACCAGCCACAGCAACACCAGATCGGAGCCACGTCTGCAACCTACACCACAGCTCACGGCAACTCTGGATCCTTAACCCACTGAGCAAGGCCAGGGATTGAACCCATGTCTTCATGGATACTAGCTGGGTTTGTTACCGCTGAGCCATGACAATAACTCCTTGTGTCCCATTCTTACGGGTCTGTTCTTTTTAATTCTCTCTCTGCTTCCTCTTGTCCTTGGTCCTAGGGTTCCCTGGCCCTCTCTTCACTCTGATTTAGCTTATGTTGGTGACTCTTTAGCCGGCTTTTTAGAAGTTTCCCTTAGCTTGCCATGCACAGCTCCGGCTCCAGCCTTGGCAACCCTGGCCTATCCCAGATGCTCCACTTTACCTTGACCAAGATTGACGAGCAGGCTCCAGAGTTGCCAAGTCCCAGCCGGGTCCTGTCTTATAAACATTGTTAAGTGGCACCCATTTGCTTTCCTGGAGTCAGGGCCTCATTTCTCTCCTCCATCTCAGATTCCACTCGGGACACCCCCTCTGTGAAAGAGGACTGTGGCGCTGGGATGCCCTCAGTAACAAAGTGCCCTTTAAACCCACGGTTCCCAAAGGAGCTGGGAAGGATGAACGGCCGAAACATGCCAGTGGCAGGAGCACACCCACGCAGCTGTGACATACAGGCAGCTCCAACTAGGAAAATGTTTCCAAGCCTGGCTGACCATCAGGATCATGCAGGAGCTGAACTGGCCCATTTCTGCTGGGCACACGCTTCCTCTCTCCACTGGGTTTTTCTAAAATGTTAATTTCTTGAAACTTTTTGTCCACTTGTTCTCGTAACATTTTCTGTGCACCCTGCTGCTCCTTTAGTGGTTTTCTCCTTCCTCTTCACCCTATTTCCTAAGAAATTCTGCTTTTCTGCCCACCAGTTTGAACCCCACACAAATATCACAGAAGGGCCTGGACATCCTCATCACTTTATATTTAGTTCATGCCATCTAGTAAAGAAAACACTATCTCTGAGTCCCCTGGTGGCTTAATGGGTTAAGGATCTGGCGTTGTCACTGCAGCAGCTCAGCTTGCTGCTGTGGCTTGGATTGGATCCTTGAGGGCATGGCCAAAAGAGAAAAGAAAAAGAAGAAGAAGCAGCCTAAACATCACTCCCTCTTTGAAACATGAATTTCTCCTTTGAAAATATGATGCATGTCCCCAGATAACTTCTCCCTTTAGTAGTTTAAAAGTTTTACTTGGGCTCAGCAAGTTAATGATCTAGCGTTGTCACTGCTGTGGCGAGAGTTTGATCCCTGACCCAGGAACTTCCACATGCCACAGGCACGGCCAAAAAAAAAGGAAAAGAAAACACCAGCTCCCCTTCTATCCTGAGCCCAGTTGGCAAACACAGATGTATCTGTACAAATACACGCCTGACGGGATGTCTAATCCTGCTCTTCCGGAGGTCTCCTCATTCACATGCACCCCCTAAAGGTGGAGAACGACATAATAGACATCACGCCTCCGCCATCCTAAGGAGGACACATGCAGGACACCCTGTGAGACTGAGAAACCCGTTTCTAGGAGTTCTTTTGTGGTGCGAGAGGTTAAGGATCTGGCATTGTCGGTTTAGTGGCTTGGGTCCCTGCTGTGGCTGGGGTTTGATCCCTGGCCTGGGGAACTTCCACATGCCTCAGGCAAGGAAGGAAGGAAGGAAGGGGAAAGCAAGAAAGAGAAAGAAAGAAAAAGAAAGAAAGAAAGAAAGAGAGAAAAGAAAAGGAAAGGAAAGGAAAGGAAGGGAGGGAGGGAAAGAAGAAAGGAAGAAAGAAAAGGAAGAAGAGAAGGTGGAAAGGAAGGAAGAGGGAAGGAAAAAGGAAGGAATGAGGGAGGGAAGAAGGAAGAAAGGTAGGAAGGAAGGAAGGAAACCAGCTGCCAGACTTAGTTCATTATCTGCCTCCATCCCACGAAAGAAAAGGCCTTAGAGAAGGATTTGCACAAGAACTCATAGAGCAGAGAAGTTTCCTGGCTGACCAAATGTGTCAGGTGCCGGAAGATGCCCTGCACCCATCCTACCAGGGCCCTGGCCTGTGAACACCGCCTGGGAGGGTGGGTGGCCCAGCAGGAGGGCAGACCCTTGAAGCTGAGAGCCTGAGTGTTGGAGGTTTCAGGGGCGCCTGGAGGGAGCCATTGGCTGATTCACTGGAACGGCTTTGGGAGGTTCTAGTGGGGAGTGTCAGAGAAAGCAGGGAAGAATAGCTTGAGTCAAGAGCTTTGAAATTCTTTTTGTTTTTCTTTATTTTTCTTCTTGGGGCTGCACCTGCGGCATATGGAAGTTCCCGGGCTAGGGGTCGAATCGGAGTTCCAGCTGCCAGCCTACACCAGAGCCTCAGCAATGTGGGATCTGAACCGCGTCTGCAAACTACACCACAGCTCACAGCAACGCCGGATCCTTAACCCACTATGCAAGGCCAGGGATCAAACCCACATCCTTATGGATACGAATTGGATTCATTTCCATTGCACCACAACTGTAACTCCCTGAAATTCTGTCAAGGCCGGAGACCACCAAGATTATAGCAGCCAGAAACTGTTCCTTTCCCCTTAACCCTCCCCAGGGCCAGAAATAACAGCTTGCAAGGAGCCAGCGGAAAAAAGAGAGAAGCAGCCATTCTGCACCATCCTGTGCTGCAGGCAGCAGACCCCGGGGGAAGAGCAAGCCCTAGACGGTGTTAATTATTATGTAGGAATGGACATATTCACTAGGAAAAGAAATCTGTGATTACAAGGACTCAGAAAAGCTGCAGACCTGCCCAGGGTTTTCCCCAAGGCCAAAGCTAGGCCACAGAGCAAACGGGCGCAGGAAGAGTTGAGTCCTTCTCATTCCACGTAATGAGCACACGTCTGGGTGCACAGACAAGAGGACAGTTGAGCAGATAAGGATACAGCAAAGCCATCGCTTGACTTGCAGCAAAAATGATCAGGAAGGATATGGACCTTGTTTTAACCTGTCGTTCCCACCATGATGCTTCTTATGGCTGGACCTTGGGCTCGCACCCCCAGCAGCAATGACGCTTATCTTACTTTCCTCCAGGTACATGTTTTGCATTAGGTACCCTGTCAGCCAGGAAAGCAGGAGAGAGGGAAATGACTTTTTTTTTTTTTTTTTTGCCACGTCAGCAGCATGTGGAAGGAAGTTCCTTGGGCCAGGAATCGAACCCACACCACAGCGGTGGCAATGCTGGATCCTTAACCATTGAGCCATCAGGGAATATAATCCAACCCACTAGGCTTTCCATAGAGTCATGAACAGCATGCTTTTCTCCTCACTTATACTTTTTACAAAAAAAAAAATAGAGATCATGAATAAAATCAGATCCGCATAAGCTAGTGTTCATAGAACATGTTATTGTTTCAGCTGGCGACTCCTCTATGTCTCTAAAGAAATGGGAATATCTTGATACTTTCCTTCTAATTCAGAGACTCGTATGTTCGTAGAAAGCATTGTATAATTTGTCTTGTTTTGTTTTTTGTTAGGGTCGCACCCGCAGCATATGGAAGTTCCCAGGCTAGGGTGAGAAGTCAGAGTGGCAGCTGCCAGCCTACACCACAGCCACAGCAATGCGGGATCCGAGCCACGTCTGCGACCTGCACCACAGCTCAGGGCAACGCCGGATCCTTAACCCACTGAGCGAGGCCAGGGATCGAACCCGCATCCTCGTGGATACTCGTCAGGTTTGTTACTACTGAGCCACAAAGGGAATTCCCAAACCATTTTAGAACTTGTTAAAATGCAGGTTCCCGGGCCCTGTCCTGCCCCAGACAGGACCAGAGAATCTGCATTTTAATAAGCATTCCCAGTGACTCTGAAGCCTATGGGGCAATTTAAGACAGACTGTTTTCATTATTTTGTATTGCCACTCTTTTACTTAACCTGACCTTTTCTTTTTCCCTAGACTCGAATGGAACTAGTTTGCCCTGAACCTTTTAAAGCTTTAACATTTGGAGGCCTTAGGTTTCAGCATCTTCGCCAAATGTCACATTCGCTAACATTTCTCCTGTATGAAAAACTAGTAAATCGGTTCTAAGTACCTGCCTCCTGGCTTACTAGATGATGCACAGTTTGTCCTTTTGGTGGCCCTTCTCTTTGGGTGATAGAAACAAACCAAAATGGCCAGTTAGACTAGATTCCCAGTACTTTCCCCATCAGGACCACTGCCCCAGTCAATAATAAACACCTGTGAGGTTTATTCACTGACTACTTTCTGAAGCCAAGATCACACACTCAGGATTAGAGACAAGTCTTCTTCTGATACAGCTGCTTAAGAGCCTGGGGTTTAAAAAAAAAAAAAAAATCTAAGCAGGCCCAGTCCATTTAATTGGAATTTCACAAGATTTTTAAATAGATACGGTAATTTCTTCACACATCCGGAGATAATCAGATAGAAACAGGTGTGACTTGAATCATAAACACCGTGAGGGAGGAAATCCATCCAGCAAGGATTTAATCAGAGGCTCCAATCGGTGACCTTTCGGGCTTTTCTTCTGAGATTCTGTCATTTGTTTTTCTCTACTAAACTTCTTTTCAGTTTTGGCTCATTGTTCCAGCCGGTTGAGAACGTTTAGGGTCTTGATTTTGTCTTCTAGCGTCTCAGACATTCTCCCAATTTTTATTCCTACTCCAGTTTGACTCACTTACCTGTGAAGAGGTTCTTTCAAGTCGATGAGAGAAACCTGGACCAGGCCGGACCCGTAACTCTGCTGCGGCTCCATCAGACCCATCCCATGGGCAAGGCGTACACTCCCCCAGCTTGTACGAGGAATCTCAGTAGACACTTGAAATTGCGCGCGCGCACACACACACACACACACACACACACACACACACAAAGAGGGCAAGAAGGTGGCAAATACATTTGTTATAAATAGAGACGCATAGGGGGTGTGGGTTAGGGTCAGCGTGGGTTGGGGCGGTAGGAAAGTGGCAAGGTGGGATTGAAGGAAGTCAGTGAAGGCCCATGGGACATGCCTTACAACCATGACACTCACACAATCACAATCACAGCTGCCTTTATTTCCCATTGATCGGGTATCAGTCACATGCTAGCAGTCAATGTATCTGCGTTATCTCATTTCATTCCCACAGCCCCTTACAGGAGAGCACCGGTGGTGGCCAGCATGGCTTCTGGAGCCGAATGACTTAAGTTTGCACTCTGATGCTAGCTAGCACTTACCAGTTGGGGTCCTGGGAGAGTTGCTTATCTATCTGAAGATCATCATTTGAAAATGATGACAGTAACAGCGCTATTCACGGGCTTATGGAATGAGGTAGGGAATTCTAGCTGCTATTAGGACAGCTAAGTCCTCGAATCTTAGTGGCTTAACATAATAAAGGTTTACTTCGCAAATGTAATAGTCCAGGTGGGTGTTCCATGGGTAGCCTTCCCCGTGGAAGTTTAGGGACTCCCGTTCCTTCCTGTTTTGTGAGCGTGCTGTCACAATAGGGAGGTGTGAGTTGGGGATGGGCTGAGTGGGAGGAGAGTCAGTCATGGACCAGACCGAGAAGCAACACGCGTTCCCCCCTAATACCGGGAACCCAGTCATGTAGCTGCTACAACTGGAAAGCAGGCCAGGAAATGGGGTCTGTGTGTCCAGGAGGAAAAGTGCATGAATTTGTTCTCTTCTGTAGCTGAGAGGGTTCTATGTAAATTCCTCGGGATTGGTAGCTGCTACATAATAAGCGCTCAGTACCCGGTGTGATTATTAGCATCGCTATTGCGCTAGCTCTGACTGCGTTTCCTTAAGGTCTCCTTGATGCTTATGGCCTGGTCATCTTAACCTTTCGCTTCAGAGCTCCCTCAGAGGTAGGCTGACCTTGGATTTGAGGTGCCTTGGGGATTATCTCTGTAACTCTTGGGAACCTCGATTCTCTTCTGCGGACACTGACCCACACCAACACGGAAGGCAAGTGTTTCTCAAACTGCAGGCATCTGCGTACCCCACGTTTGTGTCCCCTGTACCATGATTTTTCTTAGGCTTTTCCTCAGTTCTGCTCAACTTCAATTTCTTGACATTATTTAGAGAGGAAATGTATTATCACCATCGTAAATAAGGCCTCACTTGTCACCAGTGGAAAGTATGCCGAAAGATAAGTAAGAATAGAGATAAACAAAAAAAGACCTGTTTCTGGATTCTAGCTGGTGACTATTGGCCAGAAAAGGCTATGTGTTTGAGAGTGCTTTCCTTTTATTTTTTTCAGAAGAGGAAAATTAGCAAGCATTAGAGAGCTGCTAAAGACACACTAATTTCAAACTGAGATGTTCTCTTTAACTTAGAAGAACTGAAAGAGCCTGTAGAAGGAATCTGTTTTCTCACCACACAACTCACATTTGGGGCGGGGCTCAGATCCAGAGGGGGCCATTTTACACGGTGGATAAAGCCCTGGTTGTGACCTTGGACCATCCAAAATTATCCATGCTGCCATCAGCGGTATGAGTGCCTTGGGAAAACTAGCAGAGATGGAGTCATGGCATCTAGGCATGGGGAGGGCCGGGAAGGGAGTGGCTGGTGTCCAGAAGATACAGAAACATCAGGTAACGTCAGGACCGAAGAGCTCCCTCTGGGTCTTAGCAACCTGAGATTGCTGGTGTCTTTGGTGGAGAGGGTTAATGGCGCAGTGGGGGGCGGGAGGCGGAACCTACCAGTTGAAGAGTGAATAGGAGGAGTTCCCATTGTGGCTTAGTGGGTTAGGGACCTGACTTTGTCTCTGCGAGGACGGGGGTTCAATCCCTGGCCTCACTCAGTGGGTTAAGGATCTGGTGTTGCCACGTCCACATGCGGCAAGTGCAGCTGTAAAAAGACTGAATGGGAGGTAACGCTGTGGAGAAACAGCGCCAAGGACCTTGACTGTGAAGGGAAGGAGAGCGAGAAGATTCAGGCAGATGTTATTTTGCTTGCTTTTGTAAAACGTGGGAGACCTTAGAACATATTTTTAGATATTGGGGGAGGAGTTGGGTGCCAGGAAGTACTGGAGAGAGCTGATGATAGCTGGAGCAAGGTCCCAGTTTGGAGGGAGATGGTGAGGTTCTGGCCGAGAACACAGTGGGAAGATCTAACCCAGGAGGGAAAAGTGTTGGTTTTCCTCGTTTGAGGGCAGGAGGTGAGGGCTCATCCGAGTCCAGGCAATTTTTTGGGTATCAGAGTGGGAAGTGGAAGGAGTTCGTATCTGGAGCCTGGTTGAGGCTTTGACAAGTAAGGGCTGAGGGTATTTCTGGGCTCAAGGGGAGAAGTGAGTATAGGCTTGAGCTATGGGTTTTCCAGTTTAAAAAGTGTATGAGTCAGGGTTTTCCAGAAAATGAGAACCAATACGGTATATATATACATATCCACATATATGTATATACATATATATATGCATATACACACATACATACACACATACATACATATACACGCATGTATACATACATACACGCATATATACATATATAGACACACATATATACATATACACGTATATATACATATATAGACACACATATATACATATACACGCATATATACATATATAGACACACATATATACATATACATGCATATATATAGACACACATATATACATATACACGCATATATACATATATAGACATACATATATACATATACACACATATATACATATATATATACACATATATACGTATACATATATACACATATATATATATATGAGAGAGGGAGTTGTTCACTCACATGATTTGTGGAGACTGAAACATCCAAAATCTGCAGGGTGGGCTGGAAGACTGAAGACCCAGGGAAGGGTTGATGTAGCAGCTCAAGTCCAAAGGTGGTAAAGGGCAGAATTCTCTCTTCCCTTCTGGGGACCTCTTTTCTCTTAAAACCTTCAACTGATTGGATGAGACCCACCTTTTTTTTTTTATGAAGGGAAATTTGCTTTACTCAAAGTCTACTGATTTAGGTATTTATTTTATTTTATTTTTGCTTTTTAGGGCCACACCTGCAGCATAGGGAAGTTCCCAGGCTAGGGGTCGAATCAGAGCTACAACTGCCGGCCTTCGCCACAGCCACAGCAACGCGGGATCCGAGCCCCGTCTGCAACCTACACCACAGCTCACAGCGATGCCAGATCCTTAACCCACTGAACAAGGCCAGGGATAGAACCCGCAACCTCATGGATCCTAGTCGGGTTTGGTTTGTTAACCGCTGAGTCAGGAAGGGAACTCCAAAGCCTACTGATTCATATGTTAATCTTATCTAAAAAAAATACCTTCACAGCAACATCCAGATTGATGTTTGACCAAATACCTGGGTTCTGTGGCCAAACTGACACATAAAACTAACCAATGCAAATAGTATTAATGATCTTATTTATTTATTATTTATTATTTTTTGGCTGCACCTGCGGCATGTGAAAGTTCTGGGGCCAGGGATTGAACCTGTGCTACAGCTGTGACCTGAGCCACAGCAATGACAACACTGGATCCTTAACCACTGTGCCACCAAGGGAACATCTTAATGATCATATTTTTTTATTTTTTTGTCTTTTTGCCTTTTCTAGGGCCGCACTTGCGGCATATGGAGGTTCCCAGGCTAGGGGTCTAACAGGAGCTGTAGCCGCTGGCCTTCGCCACAGCCACAGCAACGCGGGATCCGAGCCGCATCTGCGACCTACACCACAGCTCACGGCAATGCCAGATCGTTAACCCACTGAGCAAGGCCAGGGATCGAACCCGCAACCTCAGGGTTCCTAGTTGGATTCGTTAACCACTGAGCCACGACGGGAACTCCTTAATGATCTTATTATATCCATAGCTAAAACATGAGGTGAAGTAGATAAAGAGAAGACTATAGAATGTGGAGAGAATCCTCAGCATTCTAGAAGGTTTTCTGTTAGAGGTAGGTGCTTTGTAGACCCCAGGGTTTTTGATGGAGCCAGAGCTGGTGAGAAGCGCACGCAAGGTCCCAGGGCACAAGGTACCTGTGAGAGCTCACCTCACCTTCAAGGAAACTCGCCATCTCCGCATAGAAGTGTAGACCCCATGAAAGCAAACCTTCTATGTGCAAATTCTGATCTTGAAGCCATCATCAATAACTGCTGGGGACCATTCTCCTGCTGCATAAACAGCAGGACATAGGTGTTTTCAAGATAACAAATTATAGGAATTACCTTTTCATTCTTTCTCCTTCCCCTAGTTTCACCATGGGTCAAAGGCATACACATTTATGTCACTGAGATCTGTGTGATTACTTATTTTCAAGGCTGCCTTTTCTCAGCATAAGAGAATTTCCAGTTGAGCTTATTCTTTCCTTCACCCACAAGCCTGCCGTCTTTTCACATCCATCCTGTCCTTGGCAGGAATCCGTGGAGGGTAGCCTGCGACACACCTAGGGGTAAGCCACCTGCTCCGGGTTGAGTGTGTATCCATTCTGGTCATGGGCTTTGTGATCCAGACAAAGGAGCTGAGCATGTGCCTGTCAAATTGTCAGGCACTACGAAATCTGGCAGGCCAGCTGAGTTCTAGCAGAAAATCATACCAAATAAAGTCTAGTGGGGGAAAATTGGCCCACAGGAAAGATAACTGGATGAAATTCAGTTCCAAGCTACATGGGCTTAGAATTCTAACGCTAGCACTGCAGCTAGCTATGTGACCTTGCAGTGCGGGAACCAAGCCTCAGATACAGGAGTTGCGCCATCCCGAAGAGTTTGGGAGCTGAAGGGCCTTTGAGAAGAAGACATGCCCCCCGCCCCACTTTATATGCATCGGACAAAAAAAGTTTCTACCAACTTTAAAGAGCTATAGCTGGGAGTTCCCGTCCTGGCTCAGCGGTTAGCAAATCTGACCAGCATCCGTGAGGACGTGGGTTCGATCCCTGTCCTCGCTCAGTGGGTTAAGGATCCTGTGTGGCCGTGAGCTGTGGTGTAGGTCACAGACTCGACTCAGATCCTGCGTTGCTGTGGCTGTGGCGTAGGCCGGCGGCTATAGCTCCAGTTGGACTCCTAGCCTGGGAACCTCCATATGCTGCGGGCATGGCCCTAAAATGACAAAAATAAAATAAAATAAAAAATAAAAAGTTATGGTTCTCCGAGTTCACGTTCTCTGAGCTTCCCTGGTTCAGTTTCTGAGCCTCTCCGTCAGAATTCCCTGCCCCTCCCGCTCCAGTCCCACAGGTCCATGCCCCGCACCCTGCAAGCACTTCCTTCATAAGCCTTGGGTCGTTTACCTTCTGGATATCCTGGCGAGATCATCAACGCCTTGACAAGAGGATCCTGCCTGTAAATCTCTGCATTTCCAAGGTCAATCGTAGCAGTGCCTGGTACATAAATTAATGATGGATCAATTTTGGTTGACTAACAATAAAAAGAACCTCCACATTTGCTCATGTATTACCCGGTTATCATATTACCTCACCCCAGATACTCTCCTTTCTACATGGCCTAATTCAGGGACTCAAAAATTAAACACAATTTACCATGTCCTTGACCAGCACAAAATATAGGGAGAAACACAGAGGTTGTACCCAGACATTTTAATTCTTTTTTTTTTAATGGCTGCATCTGCATAGGGAAGTTCCCGAGCAAGGGGTCAAACTGGACCATTTCAACCCGAGCCACTGATTCAGATTCTTAACCCGCTGTGCTACAGCAGGAACTCCTGGACATTCTCCTTCTGAGAAACTGAAGACCATATTGGTTTATTTTTAAAGTTACATCACAGGATATACCAGGATGTTTTCACGTGGATTTCTGCCACTTTCTGCCACGCTGCAGTTCTCACATTCTGCATGTGTGTGATTGATCTTGAACCCAAAATGCGGGACTTTGCATTTCTTGGTTTCAGCCTCTAGGGTAAATCCCATAAAAATCAGTTTGAATTCGATGCCATCCATGACTACATTAGCAGTCCTTCCGGCTTCAGGACACTGAAGATTTCACATGCATATCTCTTCTGTTTTTCTCCCACTCTTTGACAACAATGTTGAAAGGATTGGGAGTGGGACAAAAGCTCCAGGTGTAAATACCTCCTTCCATGATGACCTAGAATCACCTATAAAACATATGAGTAATCAACCATAAGCTGAAAAATGCACTCTAAAATACTGTCAGACATCTGTTACTTCTCCATCCTTTTTTTTTTTCTTTTTTTGCTTTTTAGGGCCGCATCTATGGCATATGGAGGTTCCCAGGCTAGGGGTCTAATCAGAACTACACCTGCCGGCCTACGCCACAGCCACAGCAACACCAGATCTGAGCTGTGTCTGCAAACTACACCACAGCTCACGGCAACACCAGATCCTTACCCACTGAGGGATCGAACCTGAAACTTCATGGTTCGTAGTTGGATTCACAGCTGCTGCGCCACGACAGGAGCTCCTTATCCACAAAGATCTTAGGGATGACGTTTTGAAAAGGTTTTCTGACGTACATGCATATTGTCTCTACACTAGCTCCTGAAATTTACCAGCCAAGTAATCTATTAAAATAAATAAAACACAGCTTGCATGGTACAGCTTCTTAGCATAGGCTGGCCCTGGTGCCAATGACACTCTTTTCTAAGTCTCAAAATCCCCTCTCCCTTTCAAAATCTAATTTAGACTATGGCCTATTGTTGATATTGAGTCGACTGCCCATGGTTGGGATTCCATCTGATGGCATACCCAATCATCCAGTAATCCTCAAAAATTATCCACTGAACTATGAGATCAGAGCACAAGTTCTTTACCCATCTTAGGACAAAGTGATTTAGACTTGAGAACAAACTTACAGAGGAGTTCCCGTTGTGGCTCAGTGGTAACAAACCCAGCTAGTATCCATGAGGACACGGGTTAGTTCCCTACCCTCGCTCAGTGGGTTAAGGATCCGCGTTGCCGTGAACTGTGGTGTAGGTTGCAGACGCGGCTCGGATCCCGCGTGGCTGTGGCTGTGGCGTAGCCCGGTGGCTACAGCTCCAATTGGACCCCTAGCCTGGGAACCTCCATATGCCACGGGTGCAGCCCTAAAAAGACACACACACACACACACACACACACACACACACACACACACACACAAAACCCAAAACTTACAGATGGTGGCCTTAATAAGTGTGGGGAACTATCCTGCACTTTTAAGTGGCAAGGGTCTTCAGTCAAAGAGATCAAATTATTACTTCTTCTGCTTTTCACCTGATGCCCCAGGATAAGGCAATAAACAGGCCTTTATCACCCTGAGCATTTCCAGTTATTACACACAGCCACCTGGTGAGAAGCTGTTCGTCCTCAACTCAGGACACTTTGTTTTTTTTCCCTAGTTGATATGAGGACTTCATTATGTGTTGGTAGTCTTCTGATCTGTTTTTTAAATTTAACTGTAGTTGATGTACAATATTTGTGTTAGTTTCAGGCTTCTGATTTTTTTTTCCCCCTGATAGTCCATCCTGGACCACAGATTCCCTTTTATGCTGCAGGATCAGGGCCAGGGGATTTTTAATTTAATTTAATTTAATTTTGCTTTTTTAGGGTCGCCCCTGCAGCATATGAAAGTTCCCAGGCTAGGGGTGGAATCAGAGCTGTAGCTACAGCCTACACCACAGCCACGGCAACCCAGGATCCGAGCTGCATCTGCGACATACACCACAGCTCATGGCAACGCCAGATCCTTAACTCAGGGATCGGACCCACATCCCCATGGATACCAGTTGGATTCGTTTCCACTGGGCCACACAGAAACTCCAGGCTTCTGATCGTTTTTTTTTTTTTTTTTTGGTCTTTTTAGGGCCGCACCCACACATATGGAGGCTCCCAGGCTAGGGGTCAAATTGGAGCTATAGCTGCTGGCCTACACCACAGCCACAGCAACACAGGATCCAAGCTACGTCTGTGACCTACAGCACAGCTCACAACAATGCCGGATCCTTAACCCACTGAGCGAGGCCAGGGATCGAACCTGCATCCCCATGGATACTAGTCAGAGTGATTGCCACTGAACCACAGCAGGAACTCTCAGGCTTCTGATCTATTGATGCTGAACATCCAAAGGCCGTGAAGGATACCCACAGTGTCAAGCTGATTGTCACAAGATGCCACAAACACTGAAGATCTTCTAGAAAAATAGATGCCAGCATTAGAGATGGAGGTCCCAGGGCAGGCTCACCCTTCGCCTGGTAAGACCTCAGGTTGCTCTCGTGCGTAAAGGACTCCAGAACCAAGAGGTAACAGGAAACGACCTAATGGGAGAAGGAATTATCCTCTTACTCCTACTATCCTTGTTCAAATTGTCAGCTTTGAAATGGGGCGGGCAGGGTAACACGCATGTTCTTGTCTCCACAACATGTCAAGCAATGAGAGCAGTGACACATCCTAAGGTGTAGAGCCCTACGCCAGGCTTTGTCTTTTCCACCTGACTCTGCAACTCCAAAAAGCCACAAGCTTTCAAAAACAGACCCAGTAACAAACTCATTTCGTGGTAGAGCAGTAAAGGTTGGATTTTTAAAAGGTCGCTTAGAGATAAAGTAGACAAATTGCCTCCTTTTACAGGTAAGGAAACAGAAGTCCAGTGACAAGTTGAAGGTCACGCAGTTACAAAAAAAACAGAGCTGACCCTTGAACCCAGAGCTTTGCAGTCCGCGCCTCCCTTCAAGGGCACAAGCAGCTGCCCTTCGGCACATGACTTATGGTTCCTCGGTTACCCTATATTTCTGCTCTTTCAAATGTGAAGCTGTTTTTCCTTCCCAGACAAGAGCGAAAGAGAGCAGAGTTTGAAGAGTGCTGGCCTCTGCTGATATCGTGGCGCATTTTCTGGGAGTGAGAATGTGGAAGGTGGTAAATTCAGAGGCAGAGGAGCCAGCAATGGAAAAACAGGGTTGGGAGTTCCCGTCGTGGCTCAGTGGTTAACGAATCCGACTAAGAACCATGAGGTTGTGGGTTCGATCCCTGGCCTCACTCAGTGGGTTAAGGATCCGGCGTTGCCTTGAGCTGTGGTGTAGGTTGCAGACGCGGCTCGGATCCCGCATGGCTGTGGCTGTGGCAAAGGCCGGCGGCTACAGCTCCTGTTAGACCCCTAGCCTGGGAACTTCCATATGCTGCGGGTGCGGCCCTAGGAAAAAAAAAAGGTAAAAAGAAAAACAGAGTTGGCGAGGGCAGATTAGGCACAGGCGGAACACAGAGACCAGGGGAGGCACCACTGACCACAGATGGAGACAGGCAGCACCGGCATGTTATTGCTCAAGAGCCAAAGTGATACTGGGATGTACTTCTGGAAGGGTGATGTGCAAAGCCCAGGAAGCAATCATTAGGCTACAACCTACGTTAGTCAGATCTCGATTGACTATGATGCCCAGTTTGCCACACTTTGAAATGTGAGGGCCCAGGGGGAGGAAGGGGGACAAAAAGTGACAGGAGGAGTTCCCGTCGTGGCTCAGCCGAAACAAATCTGACTAGTATCCATGAGGATGCAGGTTCGATCCCTGGCCTCGATCGGTGGGTTAAGGATCCGGCATTGCCGTGAGCTGTGATGTAGGTTGCAGACGCGGCTGGAATCCCGAGTTGCTGCGGCTGTGGCGTAGGCCGGCAGCTATAGCTCTGATTTGACCCCTAACCTGGGAACCTCCCTATGCCATGAGTGCAGCCCTAAAAAAGCAAAATAAATAAATAAATAGAAGTATAATTGATTTACCACATCGTGTTATTTCTGGTGAATAGCAAAGTGATTCAGTTATACATATATATCTATTCCCCCCCCCTTTTTTTTAATTTTTTTCTAGGGCTGCACCTGCGGCATATGGAGGTTCCCAGGCTAGGGGTCTAACAGGAGCTGTAGCTGCCGGCCTTTGCCACAGCCACAGCAACGCGGGATCCGAGCCGCGTCTGCAACCTACACCACAGCTCAAGGCAATGCTGGATCCTTAATCTACTGAGCAAGGCCAGGGATCGAACCTGCAACCCCATGGTTCCTAGTTGGATTCATGAACCGCTGCACCATGACAGGAACTCCTATATATCTATTCTTTTCCAGATTCTTTGCCATTATAGGTTGTTGCAAGACATTGAATATAATTCCCCGTGCTAGACAGTAGGTCCTTGTTAGTCTATTTTACATACAGTAGTGTGTATTCTCACTCACTCTTCAGCAAATGTCTGTGGCCACCTGCAGCTCTGCATTTTTACCTTCGTACAGGCACTGCCTTAGATAACGGCCTGCTGAGCGTGATGGATTGGACAGGTCAACCTCGGAGCCTCAGCGTTGACTTCCAGAAGTGAAAAACAGAATCCTTCTGATTTTAGACATGTCTTCTGCCCATAATTCCATATTTTGGAGAAAAGTAGTGACGTCTTTACAACAGTTCTGTCATGTCTCTTTGCCTTTCTACAGCTTCATTTAATCTCTCCTAAAAAAAAGAAAAAGACATGTAAAGAGAAAGATTCCCATAAGCATCCCATACTAGGCTCTTGCAACCCAAAGACTGCAAGTAAAAAAAGTCCTTGGGCTGGTTTTTTTCCATCTCATCCCCAAAGAAATCCCCAGATCGATCAATCAATCAATCAGTCAATCAAAGGACACTGCAGCCCAGCTGCAGTGGGAGAACTTGAGAAGCCAAGTCCCCAGTGGCAGATGCTGTGGCCTAGATGGTGCTGCGTCTCCATAGCAACATGGGCTCTGCTTGCTCTTTCTGGTCCCAGGGCTCAGGTGCTCTTTGAGCGAGAGGGGCCAAGGATGTGGGGAGCCTAACAGAAAGTGGCCTAGTCTTCAAACACATGCCACCTGACTTGCAAAAGATCAAGTGTGTTAACAATAACGAGCCCTTAAGAGTTCCCGTCATGGCGCAGTGGAAACGAATCTGACCAGGAACCATGAGGTTGCGGGTTTGATCCCTGGCCTTGCTCAGCGGGTTAAGGATCCAGTGTGGCTATGGCATAGGCTGTCAGCTATAGTCCAATTATACCCTTATCCTGGGAACCTCCGTATGCTGCTGTGCGGCCCTAAAAAGACAAAAAAAAAAAAGAGGCCTTAATAGTCAGGGGCAAAGGTTTTGCGGTCAGACAGACCTGGGATTGAATATTGACTCTGTCAGTTCCTTCCCCCAGCTCAGGGTGAGCCTCAGCTCTGGCCAAAGACAAACCTTTACACCTTCCAGAAAGTGCTGATCTATAAGACTAAGCCACATGACTGGGGTTTTCCACCAAATGTTTTACCTTGTACATCTTCTTCTTCTTTTCAGGGCTGCACCCACAGCATATGGAAGTTCCCAGGCTAAGGGTTGAATCGGAGCTGTAGCTGCTGGCCTACGCCACAGCCACAGCAAGGCCAGATCCAAGATGGGTCTTTGACCTACACTGCAGCTCACGGCAACGCCAGACCCTTAACCCACTGAGTGAGGCCAAGGATCAAACGACATCCTCGGGGATACTAGTTGGGTCCGTTACTGCTGAGCCAAAAAGGGAACTCCATCCTATATATCTTTCTACACCAACACACTGAGAGGGACCTTGACTGCTTTGGTGGCCATATGGCATTCTCCTATCTGGCAATACTCAGTTCAGGCATTTCCCAAGAATGAATGTCAACCTGTTTATGATTTTGGCCAGAGCCAACAGCACAGCAACGAATATCTGTCTACAGGTAGCCGTACACGAATACAGCTGGAGGAAAACTCCCAGAAAGAACAATTCTGATATTGTCAAATTGTCCTCTTAAGCACCTCCCTTGACGGACCCGCTCACTAAGAAGGCTTCTTCCCGAAAGTGCGAAGATGGGCAGGAGGGCGAAGGAACTGCTAGTGTCTTTTGTTATCCTTTGATTCTCCAACGGAGCACTGTGGGTACTATTTTAGGGGGCCCTTGGGTGCTGACTCCACGGAAGATGAGAGCCCAGGTGTGTTATTCTCAGAGGGGACATCTGCCAGAATCGGGGCTTATTTTTGGCAACTCGGTGACACGCTCCCTGCATTTCCAGAGGATCCTTGGCTTCCTTCAACAGCGACCTATTTGTGGCTGAATATTTAGCTCTTCTCTCGCTCTGGATGCCCAGTCTACAACCTATTTTGAGAGTTTATAGGTTGTTGCCCAGCAAAAAGTGTGGATGCAAACCCCAAAGCAGAATCTTACACTCTGTCATTTGTCTGGGAAGCAGTCACGGGTAAAGCATATTTTTAATGTTATTACTTAATTTTCAAACTTTTACTATGGGAAATCGCACATATATACAAAAGCAGAGAAAACAGTGTGGCAAACAACCCAGCTTAAATGATCAATTCATGATACATCTACCAATTCCCCCACCTCATATTATTTCGAATCAAATCCTAAACATCTTGTCATTTCGGTTATATCTATTTCAGTGTCTACCACCTCTAAAATGTAAGAACTTAAAAACAGTCATGTTATAGTTACACCTAAAATTTTCAAAAAAGTAAATTTTAAATTTACGCAGATAACTCGGTGTTCAGATTTCCAAATAAACTCATAAACAGAATTTTAAAGAGACATTAGCGGGATTTTTAAATGTTAGAAAAATAAACACTGAGGGCCAGGAGACCTGCGTTCAAGTCTTAATTTGTCCTTCTCCCCTTAGGTGACTTTAAATAACTTTCCTGTCTCCCTTTATCTCTGGCTCCTGGACTCTGAGGGCTATAAAAGACCAGTCTAGGCATTTTCAGATGATGCTGATGATTTGAGGAAAGGAGCCAGAAAAAAAATTGCAATAATTGAAACCAGAGTCGAGTTTGAATTTCTCTGTAATAGGGACCAGATCAATAAATGTCTACTAAAATTCAATAAAAGTTACAAAATCTGTCTGCTCTTATCCCTGTGAAAAAGGTACGTTACAGTCAGGGCAGACTTTTCTTTTCCTCTTGGCAGGTAAGTGCTTTTCAAAATGAAGTAGATATAGGAGCTGCTCTCATTTTAAAGCACATCATCTTAAGGCAGTATTTGTTTAAAACGCACAGCTCTTCCTTGAACATAACCCCCATGTTCTTCGGAGTCTGGAAATAGGGCAAGAGGAGAGGAAAAAAGAAGACAGATCTGTCAATGGTTCTGGAAGTCAAGCAATGCCGCTGGGATCTCTATTATCCAGCGAGATAATGCATGCATATATAAATTATAAAGTGCTATAAATCTGTGATTAGAAAAAGGAGAGTCTCCAGATGGTCTTAAATCATTCCTCGCATACTCCCCTTTGAATTTCTATTAGCAGTAATCGGATTTCTCCTCTAAAGAAAAATTCTCTTTAAAATCCCAGAGATAAGGAATGGGAAATAGCCAGATAAAGACACATAGAGACAGGAAACTGAAGACCAGGGCATACACTTTTCCTTGCTGTGTGTGTGGGGGGGTGGGGGTGGGGGCGGGGAGGGCGCACAGAAGGTGATGGAGCTCCTGGCATCAAGGGAGGGAAGGAGAAGTGAACAAAAGAAGAATCTGCATTTCCCATCATTGATGGTGGAGGCAGAAAGGAGACCCAGCAGGTGGGTCGCAGCTGCCAAGAAAGCCTTGAGAGGGTTCCTTCAGCAGAAAGACAGCTTGAGAAGGACCAGGGGCGGACACCTTTCCTTTCTTTTGAAGGCAACAATGCTTAGGGTTTGAAGAGGCTGACTTTCTGCTCTTTGAGTTCCTGGCGGGGGGGCACCATCTCCGTCTGTCATGTCATCTAAAAGCGAGTGCCAGCCCATGTCATTGTGCTACTTGCTTTCCCTAAAGATACAAAGGACTCTGACCAGCCACCCTTCTGCTGAAAGAGCATAGGCAAAGCCTCGGCCACTCCCGGAAGGGTCAGGCATAGAGGGAGCGTTGCACACGGGGGAGCTGGGGCCACGGGTTTGGGAGAACCCAGGTGGCTTCTGTGGCCAGGGGGCAGGACCAGGGTCCTCACTGTGGTGAGGATTCACGATTACCTTGGCAACCAGGTCCCAGGCAAAGCTGTTACTTGGCAGTCCCCATAGGCCCTCCCTCCCTTCCCGCTGCACTCACTCTTTCTCCTCTTTCCCCACTTTGCTAGGGCCCCTAAGGTCACAAGATTCTGTGCAAGGAAATGAGGCGAAATGAGGAAAACAGAGATCCAAGACGTAGGGAACGTGAGGTTGCGGGTTCAATCCCTGGCCTTGCTCAGTGGGTTAAGGATCCGGCGTTGCCTTGAGCTGTGGTGTAGGTCGCAGACACGGCTCGGATCCCGTGTGGCTGTGGCTGTGGCGAAGGCCGGCGGCTACAGCTCCTGTTAGACCCCTAGCCTGGGAACCTCCATATGACCCAGGTGCGGCTCTAGATAAGGGCAAAGAGACAAAAAAAAAAGAAACGAATCTGACTAGTATCCAGGAAGATGCACATTTGATCCCTGGCCTTGCTCAGTGGATTGAGGATCCAGTGCTGCCATGAGCAGTGGTGTAGGTCGCAAATGTGGCTTGGATCTGGTGTTGCTGTGGCTGTGGTGTAGGCCAGTGGTTATAGCTTTTATTCGACCCCTAGCCTGGGAAACTCCATATGGTATGGGTGCGGCCCTAAAAAGACTATATATGTATAATTTATATTATAAATAAAATGCGTAATATATTAATATATAATATTTATATTATATAGAAAATTATAATATATGAATATATGATATTTACATTATACAGAAAACTATAATATGTTAATATGTGATATTTATATATAATAAGAAAATTATATTAATATATTTATACTATATAGAAAATGTATAATATATAGCAATATATTAATATTATATGTAAAGTATATAATATATATTAATATAATATTAATATTATATGTAAAATGTATAATACATATTAATATATTTACAGAATATATAATATATTATATATTATACAATATTTGCGTTATATAGAAAATGTATAATATATATTAATACATAATGTTTACATTATATATAAAATATATAATATATATATTAGATATATATAAAACTCAATCACTGTGCTGTATAACTGAAGTAAACATGACGTTATATATTAACCATCCCTCAATTTTTAAAAAATTAGTTAAAAAAAAGAATTTAGTTAGGAAGCCTGTACCAGCAAGAGAGCTGTCTCCAAAGATCACTTTGTTTTTCTTAAAAAAGACTTCTCAGATTGGCAAGACAAACATTTGTTTACCAAAAACTTGCCATTCCCGTCTCGCAGTGAATTGGCTTCCTTCCCTTTGAAGTCCCAGACCCTACTACCTTCTCCTTGGCTCTGAATATCATTAAAAATACATACATAAGAATATGAGTGATGGATCCGGATCTTTAATCCTAACTATGAACCTCAGGGACGTCATCTAACCTCTCTGAGCCCATTTTCTCATCTACGAAGACGGACAGTGGTCACGCTGTCCACCTAAGGCCCTGGTGAGGCACAAATGAAAGACTACACAAAGGGACTTGCTCGGTAAGCTGCCTAGGACCTAGCAAGAACTCAGTAAGTGGAAGCTGCTGCAAAAAGGGATGAATGTATGCTGCTGGGCTAGGGGTTTGAAGACCCATCTCCAAGGAAGGGTAAAGCTTCTTTGAAATGACAAGGATGTCACTGAAAAATGAGCGTCTATTTCCACTGTGCTTCTCTGCCCCTCACTAGGACTACCGCTGTGCTCAGGCCGTTGTAACAAAGTTCCACAAATTAGGTGGTGTAAAGAGCAGAAAGTTATCTTGTCCCAGCTCCCCAGGCTAGAAGTCGGAGACCAAGGTGTTGGCAGGGCTGTTTCCTTCTGAGTCTGGGAGGGAAGCTGTTCCCGTCCCCTCCCCCAGCTTCTGGTGATTTGCTGACAATCTTCATTGCTCCTTGGCTTGTCGATGAATTGCCTTCCTTGCCTTGTGCCTTCGTCTTCACGGGTGGGTGTCTGTGTCCAAATTTCCTCTTTTTATCAGGACAGATTAGATTAGGGGACCCTCCTGAGGACCTCGTCTTAACTTGATCAACTCATAAGAGCTGTTTTTTCCAGCATTGTTTCTCTGTCAGATCAAGAGACAATTCTAAGCATCCATAGGTAGTGTGAAGGCTGGGGTAGCAGCAGGGAATCTGGGGTGATTCTTCAGAGACAGCCTCTGCAAATCATACTACCTGAGAGGCCCCTCCTCACTAAGTTAAATGCTCCCAGAAAAGCAATAGCAGTCTGCTTATAGACAACCCAGATATCACACCCCGTATCCACAGTAACATCTGTAGCAGCCCCTATGCAAATGAGCAAGCATCCATCCTACTTTCTACATGCTGTGCCTCCACTTTTGTTGGGACTCAGCCTGGAGAGGGTACCACTGGGCCACTGTGAATGTTGTCCAGGTTGCGCACTGCATAAATCTAGAGGATGCCATTTACATTATAGCCTATTTAGGACAAAAACATGAAGAAACCCTGACACCACATCCAATCCTTACATTCTAATTTTTCTTCTCAACTGCTTTTTCCCACCTCCTAGCTATGTGTTTAGGCTTAGTGGCACTCAACAGTGCGTGTGTGTGTGTGTGTGTGTGTGTGTGTGTGTTGAGAAGGGGAGAAGAAGGAGGGAGAAAGAGAGGAAGAGGGAGAGAAGGGGAGAGGGAGGGAAAGAGATACGGGAAGAAGGAAAGAGAAATCAGGGCTGTAACAGACCACGACAGAATATTCTGGACATAATCCTTCAAAAGGCTAACCACAGGAAAAATCACACTTTAAGTTCCAATAGTTCTTAAAAGAAAATCCATTAAATTATGGAGAAGCCAACCAGCAGCTCAGTAATTGGCAGAACCACTGTGCAAATTATTAAGGGATGAAAGAGGGGCAAATCAAAAGCAAAGCTTCAGTGTCGCGTACTCGAAGGCCATGGGCAGCATTCACTGCTGAGACAGATTTTCAGATCAAGTCTGGAGCTGGTGCTTGGAGTCTGGCCTCATTTCAAGCAAAAGCATGCTGACGTTGAAGCAGGAAGATGAAGAAGGGTTGAAGGATAAAGCTTCAGGGCAAGGAAGGCAATGCTCCTGTTTTCATAGGCTGGTACGCCTCCTGTGCTGCGTAACAAGCACGCTTCGAGTGGAGAACAGCTAGAAAGAAAATAAATCAAATATTCTTGGTGATTCCCTTCTATGGGAGATGGACAATGAATCCCCTCCTATTTCTTTTCTCTTCCTCCTCGTTCTTGTTTGCGTGTTTTGTTTTCGCTTTGCTTTTTTTTTTTTGCATTTTCCTCAGTGAAAATAATTTCTTAAAGAACATCTTTTTTTTGAAATTGAATTTCTTAGTGCAGATACGATGGACATATCCAAACTTCTTCCTCTAAAATGGCTAAAAGCCACTGCGTATTTTAGTTTCAGAAATGTGTTCAGTATCAGAGGAAACGGTTTATTCTAGAAGAAAATGTGTATGCCAGAATATGCAATATTCAGTAAGACGAATCCACACTTGGCCTTCAAAATAGCTAAGGATAGATTTTATTTTTACTTTTGCTTAGTCTTAATTTTAGTGTGGATGAAGCTCAATCCTTCAGCATTTGAAAGTTATATTAAAAGGCAGATCTCGAGGGGCTAGAAATCAAGTTCTCAGGCTTGGCTAGCTAAAGTACTTTCTGAAGGCCATTTGCTTTTTATGACCATTTGGTTCAGAATTAATGAGAAAGACTTTGCATAGACATCATTTTATATTCTAAACAGTACCTTTTGGGAAATTCTTCCACTCACCTTGTAGACAGAGATTAAAAAAGATGATTTTTTTTTTTGTTCCCAACCTATCACTGTTCTAGTCTGTGAACCTCAGAGATAATTATCTTTTAAGGCCCACGGTTTTAAAACATTTATCAGGTTATTAAAACCATCAATTATGGTGTTAAACACCCAAGGAATTTAGAGGCTGTTGGAGGGATTAAGAAAACCAATTTCAGAGATTCCATGGGTGGGGGGGAGGGCACGTGGGACAAGCAAAACTTCTTTGTCTTGGTTGAATCCTCGTATTTTTACATCTTTTGAAATGTTTCCTTTTCCTTCTAAGAGATAATTCCACTCGTGAACAAGATCCTGAGACGGCAACTGGTAGCTAGGTGTTAAATTTTAGAAAGATCTTGATGTCCCCAAGACTTTTAAATCACTGGAATGATGTCTGCCTGCCACATGACACAATAAAGGAATTACATTGTCACAGGAGAACCTTCTAATACACGCAGGGAAGACTTTGGCTGGCTCGGGAGCCACAATGCCAGGCATGTTAACTCCATGCAAAAATATCTTTAAATGCCCATCTCAGTGGTTTATTCTTGGGGTTGGATGGAGCCAAATGAATCTCCATTCCGCTTGGTTAGGTTCAGCCTTTACGAAGAAGCTGGGCTGTGGGGAGATGAAGCCTGGATAATGACCCACCAATAGCACAGCATGGTGAAAATCTTGTTTCGAATCCTACAGTCATGTAAACAGCATGGTGGAGTGAAGTTGCATTGAGTGTTCAGCTTGCATCAGATTCTGTTCCTCCTTCACTCTTCCTCCCTCTACCCTGTGTTTCCTATAATCTGACCTACGGTCTACTACACCTGTGTCCTTGGAGGGCAGGTTGCTTTCACATCCATATCTTTTCACCCTATTGAAAATCATACCCTCTAGGAGAAAAAGGAATCCTCCACGGTCAGCGGGAATGTAAGTTGGTACAGCGACTATGGAGTTCAATATGGAGGTTCCTCGCATGAGGTTGCAGGTTCAATTCCTGGCCTCGCTCAGTGGGTTAAGGATCTGGTGTTGCCATGAGCTGTGTTGTAAGCTGCAGACACGGCTCGAATCACACATGGCTGTGGCTGTAACATAGGCCAGCAGCTGTAGCTCTGATTGGACCCTTAGCCTGGGAATCTCCATATGCTGCAAGTGTGGCCCTAAAAAGAAAAAAAAAAATGGAGGTTCCTCAAAAAACTAAAAATAGAGCTATCTGTAATCCCACTCCTGGGCATTTATCCTGAAAAAAAAAAAAACATGACAACATAGTTTAAAAAGATACATGCACACCAATATTCATTGCAGCGCTATTTATACTAGCTAAGACACGGAAACGGTCTAAATGACCACTGACAGATGAATGACAAAGAAGATGTGGTATATAGGTACAGTGGAACAGTACTTGGCCGTAAAAAAGAGTGGGATACTGTCATTTGCAGCAACATGGATGAATTTAGAGACTATCAGGTGAAGTAAGCCAAAGAAACATATATGATAGCACTTACGAAAAAATGATCCAAATGCATTTATATAGAAAACAGAAACAGACCTACAGACATAGAAAACAAACTTATGATTACTGAAGGGGAGACGTAGAGAAGGAATAAATTAGGAGTCTGGGATTAACATATACACTCTACTGTATATAAAAGATATAAGCAACAAGGACCTACTGTATAGCACAAGGGACTGTATTCGATATTTTGTTAACAATCTATAAGGGAAAAGGATCTGAAAAAGAATATATATTCTTTATGTATGTATCTATTCATCTATCCATCTATCTATAACTGAATCATTTTGCCGTATACGGGAAACTAATGCAGCATTGTAAATTAACTGTAATTCAATAAATGCAATAAAATAAATCACACTATCTAGCACTTCCTCCCCATTCCTGGATTAATTATTCTCCAAACAGCTCATCACCATAGTGACTCCCACTTATTTCCCTGACTCGCCCTGCCCCCACTACAATGTAACCTTCCCGAAGGCAAAGACGTCCATCTGTTTTGCTCATGCCCCTCTCCCTGTGACCCAAGACTGTGACTGACACAAGCTACATGGCCCCCAACAACTCCCTCCAAAGGATTTCGATGTACTCTAAAACCTGAGAAAAACGGTTCCCCCTCTTCTGAAGCTCATCTGTGAATCCGAGTAATGTTTCTTGTTTATTTACTATATTTACTCAAGCAGTTTCAAGAGTTGAAGGTTTAAAGCTGGGTGTGTACACTTGATACTGAGAACAATAAATGAACTGGTTTTATTTAGAAGTAGTTTTGTTTTGCTTTTTTGCTCTTCCTGTAGCTCAGAGGCCAGGGGAAAAAAAATTAGTTCTTCAGGGAGGGGGAGCATAACTCCGCACCCCTTCAGTGTGGGCTACATATAGTGACTCCTTTTCAAAGAGTACAGAATGGAAAGCGAGAGAGGGTGTGAACTTTAGAGTCAAGAAAAATTTTTCTTTTTGTCTTTTTTTGCCTTATCTAGAGCCACACCCGTGGCACGTGGAGGTTCCCAGGCTAGGGGTCTAACAGGAGCTGTAGCCACCGGCCTTCGCCACAGCCACAGCAATGCGGGATCCGAGCCGCGTCTGCAACCTACACCACAGCTCACGGCAACGCCGGATCCTTAACCCACTGAGCGAGGCCAGGAATCGAACCCGCAACCTCACGGTTCCTAGTCGGATTCGTTAACCACTGAGCCACGACGGGAACTCCATAGAGTCAAGAAACTTGACAGACATGACCTCAGCCGAAGGATAAAGGTCAACGTCAAGCAGGGATAAATCGTGTTGACAGTATGTACCCTTGATACAATATGAGAAAGATGGCGATTTTCCATTATTGTCTTCCTCCTAAAAATGCCTAATCCCAGTCTAATCATGAGAAAAACACCAGACAAGTCCCAGTGGAGAACTATTCTACAAAACACCTGACTCGTATGCCTCAAATCTGTCAAGATCATCGAAACCAAAGTTGAAGCAACTGCCCTAGCCGAGAGGAGCCTTAGGAGACGTGAAAATTAAATGTGATGTGTGTTCCCTGTTCTGGAACACAAAATGGACATTAGGGAAAAGCTAGGGAGGACTTCCCATCGTGGCACAGTGGGAACGAATCCAACGAGTATCCATGAGGACGCGGGTACGCGGGTTCGATCCCTGGCCTCGCTCACTGGGTTGGGGATCCGGTGTTGCTGTGAGCTGTGGTGTAGGTCACAGATGCAGCTCGGATCCCACATTGCTGTGGCTGCGGTGTAGGCTGGCAGCTGCAGCTCTGATTTAACCCCAGCCTGGGAACTTGCATATGCCATGGGTGCAGCTCTAAAAAAATAAAATAAAATAAAATAAAATCTAGGGAAATCTGAATCAAGCATGGACTTCTATTAATAATAAGGTATCAATATTGGTTCATCGTACCAAACATACCACACTCATGGAACATGTTAATAACAGGGGAAACGTGAGGTATGTGGGAACTCTCTAGAGTATCGTTGCAATTTTTCTGTAAATCTACATGTGTTCAACAAGCACAATTTATCTTTTAAAGAGGAAAAAATTAGTTCTTCGGTTTTATACGGCACAGTGCCAAAATTTAAATAGTTGAGGAAAATAAGGGAGGGAAAAGCGAAAGATGACCCTCCTTCTCCCACAAGGTAAACCCCTCCTGTTTCAAACCCGGTGACAAAGAAGGGTGCTGAAGGCATACGGAAAACTCTTCCTGTGGGGTTGAGAGGGGGTCCGCAAGGGGTTCCTGAGGCGGGGCTCTTTATCCTGTCCCCTAGCAGTAGATGGAGGCACAGAGGAAATAAACAGTGGTCGTTGTAGTCCCAGACACTGACCAGCAGGTGGAGCTGTGGACATCACGGCCGGAGGAGCTGCAGCCCAATCAGTGCTGCAACCCAGACGTGGGAAGGGTCAGGCTGCAGCCAGTGATGCCAACAGATGCTCAGGGAGACAGGTCTTCCGTCGCCTCCAGACAGCTGGAACCACCATCCACTTCATAATGATGTCCTGCAGAAAATCCCCCTCCACTAACATTCTTTACAAAGGCCTTGTTCCAAGATTTAGCACCAGAGTCACACCTTCTGATCATGTCTCATTAGTCAGTGGGACTTTGCATAGGCCATTGAAAGTCTGAATTATTATTATTTTTTTGCTTTTATTTTAGGGCTGTACCCGTGGCGTATGGAAGTTCCCAGGCTAGGGGGCGAATCAGAGCTGCAGCTGCCAGTCTACACCACAGCCACAGCAATGAGGGATCTCAACCCACTGGGCAAGACCACGGATCAAACCCGCATCCTCATGGATCCTAGTTGGATTGGTTTCCACTGTGCCACAACGGGAACTGCCTATAAGTTTGAATTATTTAATAGTAAATACATATATAGGAGCCACTGTATGTGAAGTGCTGTTTTAAGCACCTGGCAAATATTAACCCATTTTAGACCCCTCCCACATTGTTGGTGGGAATGTAAATTGGTGCAACCACAATGGAAATCAGTACATAGGTTCCTTAAAAAACTAAAAATAGAACTACTGCATGATCCAGCAATACCATTCTTGGGCATATATCAGGAGAAAATCATAATTCAAAAAGATACATGCACCCCAATGTTCACTGTAGCACTATTTACAATAGCCAAGACATGGAAGCAACCTAAATGTCCACTGGCGGAGAAATGGATAAAGAAGATGTGGTACATATACACAATAGACTAGTACTTGGCCACAAAAAAAGCATGAAATAATGCCATTTGCAGGAACGTGGATGGACCTAGAGATTATCACACTAAGTAAGTCAGAGAAAGACAAATATCATGATAGCACCTGTATGTGGAATCTAAACAAAAATGATCCAAATGAACTAACTTACAAAGCAGAAACAGTCTGACAGCTATAGAAAACAAACAAGACTGCTAAAAGGGAAAGGGGGTATGGGGAGGGGTGGACTGGGGGTTTGGGCTTGGCATATGCACACGCTGGTATATGGAATGGAGGGTCAACCAGAACCTACTGTATAGGCCAGGGAAATCTACTCAATAGTCTGTGATAGCCTGTATGGGAACGGATATGTGTATACGTACAGCTGAATCGCTTTGCTATATGGCAGAAATTAACACAACACGGTAAATCAACTATACTTCAATAAAAATTTAAAGACACACTAACTCATTTCATCCTCACGACAGCCCTACAAAGCAGATATTATTGTCACTACCTTCATTCCCTGAGGGGAAAAGTGAATCACAGAAAGGCTACACACCTTGCCCGAGGCTACACCACCAGCAGGTGGTGACCAATTTGTCTTACTCCAGAGTCTTTGCTTATAACCAGTAAGCCACACTATCGTGAACTAAAGCTTTGCATCCAGCTCACAAAAAACACAGAGGAAGGGATTTGAGGATTGAGTTCCTCCAATTCCCCGGGCTCCAGATCTACTTTGTCTTGTGGTCCAGACCTTCTCAGGAAGAGGCACTCCCTGTGAGCACTCAGTGGCAGGAACCTCACGGTCCTGCTCCAGGACAGTTGCTGCAGAGTTAGAACCTACTCACTGCGAGAAACAAACCCTAATCTCTTGGCTTTGTTGTCCCAGTGGTGACCCTGAAAACCAAAGTTAGACCCAGCAGAAGATTCCTTTCCTGGCATGTTACTTAAATATGACGATACCTGATCCAATTGGCTTTGAAACCTCAGACTGCATTTTTTTTTTCACCGTCCTTTGAAGTCCTCCCATGCAATCTCGATCCTGGACAAAAGATATTAGCAGAAGCATTTATAAACTTTCAAATCACATAGCTAGGTAAGGGACCCTCCCAGATCAAGGCATACAATTCACCTGGAGATTATGTTAAAGTGCAGATTCAGATTTAGTGGCTCAGGTTGGACGGAACATTCTGCACATCCAGCGAGACCCCAGGGATGAAGATGCAGTTGGTCCCTGAACCACATGTTCAGTAGGAAGAGTCTAGAGCATTTCCCTCATTCCTAGAAAAGGAAGAGCTCTGCAAAGGGAAAGAGTGTTTTCATTCCCAGGCTTTCCCCTCTCCTGAATTAAAAGTATTTCAAAGCATGATTTTTTACTTGAGGCTGTACACCTATGCAGGGTACTTGTATTGACTAAGGCATGGCTGAAGACAATAAATGTGAGCTGGGGAGTTCCTGTCATGGTGCAGCGGAAACAAATCGGACTAGGAACCATGAGGTTGCGGGTTTGATCCCTGGCCTCGCTCAGCGGGTTAAGGATCTGGTGTTGCCGTGAGCTGTGGTGTAGGTCACAGATGCGGCTCGGATCCTACATTGCTGTGGCCGTGGCGCAGACCAGCAGCTGTAGCTCCTATTCCACCCCTAGCCTGGGAACCTCCACATGCCACAGGTGAGGCCCTAAAAAGCAAAAAAAAAAAAAAAAAAAAAAAAGAGGTCAGTTTGCATTTCAATCATCCACGTGTCCACCGAGCTTTTGGTGCAGTGTGGTGGGTGAGCAGGGTGCCTGTGGGACTCTAATAAGGGGCGGGTTTCAGTTCAGACGCCCGTCTTAGAGCGTAGGATAGAGAGAGTGCTTCTGGAGGAGGATACACTGTGCAGAGCGGGGAGGGGAGACTGATGGGCACAGAGTAAAAGTCCTGGGCCAGGCCCTCTCATGTGGGCAACACTCTCATTTAAAGCAGTCTGGGAGGTGGACATTGGAAAACCACTCACATACAGAGGGGGAGCGCAGGTCGAGGAAGTCAAGTGACACAACCTGTACGATCCTCAACCTGTAGAAAGATCCAGATCTGCTTGAAGACTCAGGCCCCCGTGCTCCTCCCCTCCCCGCCCCCGCAAGGCCCATCCCCAGCCTCTCATGAAGGGCACATGGAGCTGCTTGAGAAGTAGCAGGGGTGGAAAGGAGTCCACTGGACAAAGAACTCTTTTCTTTTTAGGGCTGCTCCAGTGCCATGTGGAAGTTCCCAGGCTAGGGGTCTAACAGGAGCTGTAGCCGCCGGCCTTCGCCACAGCCACAGCAACACCAGATTCGAGCTGCACCTGCAGCCTATACCGCAGCTCACAGCAACACGGGATCCTTAACCTGCTGAGCGAGGCCAAGGATTGAACCTGTGTCTTCATGGATACTAGTCAGGTTCTTAACCCGCTGAGCCACAAAAGGGACTCTTGGACAAAGAACTCTGGCATATGACCTGTGAAGAAGGCCAGGGCTGGGCTTGTCCATAGAGGGTCCAGGAGGAGGGGAGGGAAGCTGGGACATCTGGGGAGAAAGTTCAACAAGGAGGAGAGGAACCAGGCTTTGGTCTAACTCACCCGGTAGCTCAGTGCACAGGCAAGTGTCCACTCAGCAGGCTGGGCTGCCCACGCTCGTCATGTTTCAAATAAAGAGGTAGGCTTTCTTGGCACATTTCAAAGAAAGAGGTGCTTTTTAGGGCCACACCCATGGCATATGGAAGTTCTAGGTCTAGGGGTGGAATTGGAGCTGCAGCTGCTGGCCATGCCAGATCTGAGCCGCGTCTGCGACCCGTGCCAGATCCTTAACCCACTGAGTGAGGCCAGGGATCGAACCTGCGTCCTCATGGGTACTAGTCAGTTTCCTTACTGCTGAGCCGTGACGGGAACTCTGTTCTAGTCTTTCTTGAACTCAGTCCTACCTGCCTTTTACCTTTGCGATTTTAATCTGTATCCTTTCAGTGTAATAAACTATAATCCTGAGTATAATAGCTTTTCTGAGGGAGTTCCCTGGTGGTCTGGTGGTTAGGATTCGGTGCTTTCACTGCTGCAGCTGGGGTTCGATCCCTGGTCTGGGAACTGAGATCCCACAACAAGCCACTGCACGCTGTGGTCAAAACAAACAAAAAAAAGAGTAAATAAGTAAATAAATATGAATTAATTGCTTTTCTGATTTCTGTCATTCCTTCTAGCAAGCAAATCATCGAATCTGAGGGTGGTCTTGAGGGCCCCCAGTAATACCTATAAAGAGATTTTAGCACCGGCATTGAGGACCAACTTGAGTGACTGGATGGGGAAAGATTTTAGTTGGATTCAAATCAGTGTTTATTGAACACTTACTACACACCGGGCACTGTAGGTCATAGGAATATGAAGCAGAGTAAGTCAGAACACCCGCTCTTCAAGACAACAGAGTTTTTCATCCCAGATCCTGAGGAGGTCTCAAGGAAAACACTCATTTCATCTGGAAGTGGTAAGTGCCCTGAGAGAGAGACACTACACGATGCCAGGGGGCTGGGGGAGCACACTTAGCAAGAAGGGCCCTCAGGAAAGGGAGGCTTCATGGGGGAGGGCGCCCCTCCGTGGACACCCCAGGTACTGGGGATGGGAACTTGGTCATGGTTTCTGGTGCTTCCTTTCTCCAATTATCTAACAGCCCTTTTTGGGGGCACTTGGGGTGTCTGGAGGCACAGGCAGTAGATGTGTTTTCCACAAAGCCGGTGGACTGCATAATTCGTCACAGACACAGAAATCAAAGTTGTGCTTCTTCCCTGGAAAAAGGAGAATCAGGTTGTTTATCTCTTTGTGGTTCACCCCCTGACTGTCTGCAGGGCATCTGGCTATTACAGCTCAGATAGCATCTGGGACCCTTCCCACCCCTCAGGTGGGAACACCGAGCACAAACTCATAGGCGCTTTTGGGAGCAGCCTCCCAGCCCTCCCCACCCCCGCCCTGGCAAGGCAGAAGCTTCTTGCTCATTTCTTCAGCTCAGTGGTGCTTCCATTTTTTCTCTCTTCCGAGGAAATTTACTACCAAGGCAGGGGTGGGGGCGGGGGTGGGGTGGGGTGGGGGGTTATCCTTAGGATTCTGGTCTCGCTTTTCCTTCAGTTAAACTTTCCCATTCTCATTCTAGAAAGCACTTACCTTTGACCTGCATTTACTTTTGAAATGTTTTACTGTTTATTTCCGTTACTTCCAGGATGCTGCTTAAAAAAAAAAAATTCCACTTGGGACGTTGTTATTTATAAGAAATATCTATTCGGTTTTCATCCCTGTTTCTGGCACACAGCTCCTAAAACGCTTGGGATTTCCTAAGCACTAAGAGCAATAGGAGCATCTTTTGTTCTGATATTCAGTAAAGTATCAGTAGTTCCTAAAACCCTGAAATCGCCCCAGTTCCATAAAAGAGAAAGGAAAGTCTTGTTATTCATAACAATCCCTTTCAACCACACTGGAGTTTCTGTTAATGAGGTAGTTTGGTACCGTCACTAAGGATTTGGGGCTGGTTGTTAAGGGAATTGACCAGGTGATTAGATGGTTGGGACTTTTGAGTCCCATTTCCCAGCCTTCTGGGGAGGGGATAGGAGTTGGAGATCAAGTTCAATCACCAATGGCTAACGATTTAATCAATCATACTTATGCAATGAAGCATCCATAAAAATCCAAAAGGATGGGGTTTGGAGAGGTTCAGGGTTGGTGACCACTGGAGATGTGGGGAGAGTGGTGTGCCTGGAGTGGGCATGGAAGCTCCGTGGCTCTTTCCCCATACCCTGCCCGAAGCATATTTCCCATCTGTTTGTTCCTGAGTTATATCCTTTTGTAATAAACTCTCAATCTGGTAAGTAAACTGATTTCCTGATTTCTATGAATTGCACCTAAGGTGGGGTAGTTGAAACCTCCCATTTAGAGCTAGTCTATCAGAAACAGAGATCAAAACCTGGACTTGTAATTGGTGTCCAAAGTGGGACCAAGCCCTTAACCTGTGGGATCTGACACACTCTCTAGGTAGATGGTGTCAGAACTGAGTTGAATTGCAGGGCATCTGATTGGTACGCTCTGAGACTTGGAGCATCGTTTGGCGGTGCTGGAGAACACTCATCAGACACTGATTATGTTAACACCTGATTTCTGACTAAATCTTTGTACGTCCTCTTGTACAAAGTCTAACATTGTGCATATCTACCAACAGAGGCTGCTATCCATGGTGCTAATCACTGTCATGGGGCTTATACACAGACCCACTGGATGCTACTGGAAGGTATCACACAGAGATGCAGCCATGCGCCTCTCACGGAGGGATCCTTCCTCGTGCCCAGGTATCCCACCGCTAAGGGACAGTTCCCCTTTGTGACTGCCCAGCATCTATGCCTCTTCCTGTCCTTAGGAAACTGTCTACTCTATGAATCTTGGTAGGAGGCAAGTCTCACCACCCAAGAGAGAAGCTGAGGGCTCTAGACCTGTTTTCCTGGCATCTTCAACTGTGTAGCCACCTGGATTCTGATGCTGGGCTACCCACTGAAAGGAGTGGGTACCTGGAGATTCATCCTGGTGATAGCATAGTAACATACGGTCTCCAGGGCAGAAGCAGCAACCACCAGCCAGCTGAAGTATGGAGTCCAAACTGGACCAGGGTAGGATTCTGGCTACCTAGTGCTCATTTCTTCCTGTTTGATCTATGGGCTCCCAGCTACACACGTCTTTTCAGTAGATGACTTTTCCACTGTACAAGACAGAACCAGTTTCTTTTGCTTGAAACTTGAGACGCTGACTGACACTATCCTTTAAAAAGCACTTGCCTCCTGCCCACCTTCCCTGCTTCTCTAGATCTCCCACTGAACCAGAAACTTTTAAAAGGCACACAAATGGAAAGGAACTGGGATTCTAGGGACAGGAATGATGAAGACTGTGAGAGAAATTTCTCTTCTTACTGATAGCTAAGAAATATGTTCAGCAGGAGCTAGAATGTGACCAGCAATTCCAGCATCTTATAAAGCCTCTTAAAAAATATTATGAGGCATTCTCACGGTGGCTTAGCAGTAAGGAACCTGACCAATATCTATGAGGACGCCGGTTCGATCCCTGGCCTCACTCAGTGGATTAAGGATCTGGTATTGCCATGACCTGTGCTGTGGGCCACAGATGCAGCGGCCGCTCCGATTCAACTCCTAGTCTGGGAACTTCCATATACCATGGGGGCGGCCCTAAAAAGAACAAAAAAAAGAAAAAAGAAAAAAGAAAAAAGGGGGAAGGCCAACACTGGGAGAAAAAGAATAATAGTTTCCTTGTTTTCTGAATCCCTTTCCATTTTCCACCCTCTCATTCAACTCTAAATTGTACCTTTGGCTTACTAGTGCTTAAAATGTTTACTATCGATTTCCTTCAGGATTAATGTTTTCAGTCTGTTACCTACATGATTTTTTTTTTTTTTTAATGGCTGCACCCACAGCATATGGAAGTTTCTGGGCCAGAGTCTGAATCTGATCCACAGCTTTGACCTATGCTGCAGCTGCAGTAATGCCAGATCCTTTAACCCACTGTGCCAGGCCGGGGATCCAACGCATACCTCTGCAGTGACTGAAGCCACTGAAGTCGGATTCTTAACCCACTGTGCCACAGCAGGAACTCCAAGAGCTGTTCAGTTTTTTTCTACACAGAACCTGAGGGAAAAACATCGTTCGCCATCAAATACTGTAGAGTGTACCCCTCTCCTCCAAGCAGACACATTGCTTAAAACACACAACATGATCTTCTTTATTTAATTGTTTAATCAGTTTACATTCCACAACTGACAGATTATTTATTTTTATTTTTTCCATGAACAAGTCATTTAATTAATTACCAGACACTTTTTTTCTTCAGTCGATGGAAATACAATATTTCTGCCAATTTGAAAAAGAAAATTGCAAGACGCAGTCAGTGTCAGTGAAGTCCCCAAATGCTCTCTGCTTCCTCAGTCCTTGCAAAGTCACAGGAACCTGGCAATTTCCCTTTTCATCCCCCCTCCCACTTCCCTGTTAAATTCACCTCTCAGAACAGCACAATAGTTTCAAGATCTGGTTCGGATCACCTTTCCTGTAATTAATTAATTATGAGAAGGAACAGACAGTACAGTAGATCTGATAAGATGTAGCATTCTGGTTAAGATTAAACAACACACTTATTCACATCGTATCAGAACAAAGTAACATAATATTTAATCTTATTTTAGCACCAATAACCACAGGAATTGCTACCTCCAAGGGCAGAGGCGGTGTTGGAAACCTGCAGTACACATCACTCCTTGTCTAACCAATCAGAAAGCACTATGCAAATTAAAGTGAAGGTAAATAAATTTATATTGACTGAGCAATAATCTAGTGGACCATAAACGCTCCAGGTGTTGGAGAGTTTTGTCGGCTATGGTCCCTGTCTAATGACCATATATAAAACATACTCACCAAATCAGTTGGTTCTCTTTCGCTAGATAACACAGGGCTCAGAACGCGGTACTTTAAATGAATCAAACCTTGTCATATTGGCTCTTTGAAGTGCTTTGAGAATGCCCAGGGGTGGCTTGCTTGCATTTTACTCCGTTCTCTGTACTAAGATCTCACTATTTGTCTCCACTCCTCCTCGCATACCTCCCACACCACCAAAGAGATTTCTTCAGATCTAAGGAAGGTCTCCGGGCAGGGAGGAGGGGTGGGCAATGGTGGATCGCACCCAGTATAAGGGACAGAGCTTGTCACTGCCACCTCCTAGGAGACCTAGTCTGCCTGTGGCCACTGCTCTTTCCAGCACAGCCCCTTTTAGCATTTAAGGAAAGTAAGGGATTGAGAAAATAGGTCCAAATATTGGTGAGATGCTCTTAGCAGGTAACTGGACCAGGTGGCAAAAGGTTGTGGAGATTTTTATTCTTGGCAAAGAGTCTGGCTGCCCCCCTCCATCCTAAAAAAAAAGGGGGGGGGGCTTCTGGATAAGGGATAAGCCAGTGTTTCTACAGCTGAGGAAAGACGTGCTTTGGCCTCTAGAACTTCGATGGGTAACCAGGGCCATGCATTGTCCCTCTGGGGCAGATTGGCATGTGTTTGAGGGCTCCTCTCCTCTGAGCAGGCGATGCGAATCTTCCAGAGGCCAGGATGGCAGCCTGGACGTTGCTCCTATGCTTTCAGCTCAGGGCACCAAGCCTCAGCTGTGAGGTCTGAGTGACTCACGGGTGAAGGGTGACCTCCATCCCATCACCTAATGAGGAGTCTTGGCTGTTCTATATGGTAGCCAGGGGCCATGTGTGTCTACTGGGCACTGGCCATGGGTCTGGTCGAAAACAAGATGTTTCCTAAAAGTAAAATTCACATTGGATTTCAAAGACTTCATTTGGAAAAAAAAAAAGAACGTAAAATATCTCAGTAATTTTTATATTGATTCCATGTTGAAATATTTTTGATATGTTGGGTTAAAATAAGTATTAAAATTAATCTCACTTGCTTCTTTGGACTTCTAAAAATGGGGCTGCTAAGGGTATTTGAAACTGCTTATGTGCCTTACATTGTATCTCTCAGACAGCACTGGTCTAAACTGCCTTCCTGAAGCTGATCCCAGAGGTGATCCCTGTGGACTGTCCCAAAGGAGAAAGGTTTGGATTGAAGGTGCCAAGGAGGAGGAGGGTTAGGTCACTGACCAAGCTTGATGTGAACCCCCCTCGCACCGGGACAGCTAGTCTTCTCAGTCCTGGGGGAGGTGGCAGCTCTTTGTGGGATAGGATTCCCTGCCCCTGTTCCTCCTTCCTACTTCCTCTTATGGGTACCCTGCATTTTGGGGGACCTTCTCTGCCGCCATGCTGAGGATGCCCTGTGATTCTGCCATTCCCCCTTCCAAAAGCTTTCTTTATCTTACCTCCTCCGCCAGCCCACATCTGCCACCCACTGCCTCCTCCACCCCCACCCCACCCCCAGTGCTCTCTTCACTCTGATTTGGTTGCATTCCTCAGCCAGACTCCCTGCTTCTGACAGCACAAGCCAGGTTGGTAGAGTAAGTCCCGGATTACAAACCGACTCACACACATCATCTCCTCTGATACTATTTCTCCCACCCCAGCGCGGCAAATCTCTATCAGTGACGATAGTAAAATGAGATCGTCAAGGTGGGAGGAAAAGGCATCTGAGAATGAAAAGGTAGATAAAAGACTTTGGACTCTGAGCACAAACTGGTTGTTAGCTTGAGGTTGCTTTCCGAGGAGTGAAAGCATGGGGCGAGGGTAGCGAGGAGAGGCTTTCTGAATGCACCTCCTGCAGTAAGCACGCACCAGCATGGGCTCAGAGCCTCTCCAAAAATAGCAGCGGATTGGCCAAGGACACTCGGCACCCAGGAGCCCCGGCAGCCCCCCTGCCCCCTGTTTGGCTGAGAGGACACAGAGACGCGGTGAGGTAACAAGACTGCCCAAGGGTGAGCCAGTGACAAAGCTATGAATACCACCCAGGATCAGGTCTCCGAGTTGACCTTCACGATGACCTTCACCCTTCACACTTGGGTGACTTGCTTTTACTTTTTCGGAAAATATGTTTTACTTCAAAGGCAAAAACCTTTAGAACAGAGAGTTCCAAGCAGACACTCGTGACTGTCAGAGAAACAACCAAAAAAATATATATATATACTCCTGCGCCAATGGCTTCCTTCCCTTCAAATCCCACCCAGAGCTGAGATTTTAGGGCAGTCTACGTAAGTCCTCAGAAAACTGAGGGCTACATCAATGCATTCGTTTAGTCTCAGTTCCCTCCCCCTTATTTTCAGTTTCCACTTGTATTTGTACATTTTTACAGATAGTCTTGAATAGCAAAACAGTCACACTGTGGATGGAAGTGGGAAAGCGGATGAGAATGAGTTAGTGAAAGCTCTTTATGTGAAAGGCATCACAACAGTCACAACAACACAGACGCACTGATACATTCAGGCTAGAGAGGGTCTACGGGGGACCCAGAAAGGAAGGGAGACGTGTAGCCAGGAGAGGACAGAGGGACACAGAATTCCACCAGGAGCCACACCCAGTCCTTGGAAGTGAATAGAAGGAGTTGCAATTGCTGAGGTTGGTATCTGTCAAAGCCAAGCCCGGTCTGAGTTATTGCTGAGCAAACCCCCTGCTTACACCCAGTTTTCTATATCTCAGTGTTGAGCAAACACCCCTGTGGTTGGGTGGTTCCTCCATTCCTGGCTAGGCTCCAACAACATCATCCAAGCAATGACTTGGATGTCACTTAACGAAGGTCCCACCATAACACGGTGAGCAGACCCCCTGCAAAGCAGAAGCTGGGCAGACCCTCTGGGAGGTGCATTCTTTGCTTGTTTAGAACCTAGGATTCGGTTCTTCCCAAAAGGGATCATGCCCAGAACATCTCCTGGAGAATCACTACCCAAAAGACTTCCTATGAGAATCTGTATGCTTTGCATGAAGTCACCTGCTTCACCAACTCATCAAGAGAAAGAAGATCCCAGTTCCTTGAATCTTGTTCCCATCTTAAACTTCAAAGACCATTAGAATGTCCTAGAATCTGATTTGCTCCCATCATGTGGGCATGGACAGCCAGAAATAGGTTAGGAAGATGGAAATAAATAAATAAGGCATCGCCTACGGGCCTTGGATAACTGCTAACTCTTTTAGCTCATATATGTTATTTGCCACATATGGTTTACTTATTCCATCACTTCTTGGAACAAGAAAGCAGAATTAAGAGCGCTCTGAAAAATTGGCTTCGGACAAAAGGAAGGAAGCCAGAGAATGGGTCAATTAAGGAGTCAACTTCTCCAAGGAACCTGAATAAAACCCACACGCTTAAGATGAATAGCACAGTCCTGTTTGGTGGCCAAGATGTCCTCTCATTCTAGACCATCCTTCCAACAGTGAGGCTTAGAAACTACATGGAAAAATTCCATTCCGTGGGGGCTCGGTTGCTGCGAGATAATTTGAGCAGTGCATAAGATACACTTATATGACACTTCATGTTTGCAAATTACTTTGCAATTTCTTTGTCACCCTTAATATACCATGAGGTAAAGTGTTATCACTATCCTCATTCTGTGGATGAGGAAGTTCAAGTATGGAGAATACACAGTGCCCAGAGTCAGAGATCACTTTAGTGCTGAGCTGCAATGAAATTTACAGTAGTTGCATTATAGAAGTGTAGCTTAATTAGTGAGTTGCTCTGGCTTCATTGTGCCTACACTTATAATTAGATTGCCACGGCACTGAAAGGAAGGAAGGAAGGAAGGAAAGAAAAAAAGAAAGAAAGAAAGAAAGAAGGAAAGAGAAAAAGTAGAAAAAGAAGAAATAGGAAAGAAATCCCAAAGTGGGACTCTTTTAGCTCTGTTCTACCCTGCCCCTAAGCTCTGGCATTGAGCCTCTTCAAAGGCCTCTTTGCTACCTCTGGGTGTTCAGAGCTCTGTGCTCCTGCTGCTGTGAACACAGGGTCAACTCCACATAGACAAGGGTAGTTCTGTGCTCATGGGCTGCACCCCTGGCCCCACTACCAACCCAGAGACAACCACCGATCAGGGAATTGTTGGGGCTATGCTCATTACGATGCCTCTGAGCAATGGTATTTTGAGCAATCTTCTAGGGCTTCTTCCTTTTGTTTTTTTATCTTTATGATTTTCTACAATGAGCATGTATTAATCAGGGAAAAAAAATCAAATAGCCAATAATAATGTAGTCTAAGAATGAAGAACAACCATGTTTAAGAAACACTGTGCACCATGGAAACACCAATGGAAAGAGGGCAAATATAGTCCACGAAGGTGACCGGACTGAGAGACACCCGAATTTTATGTCCATCAACTCAGGTGGGCTTGTTTAAAAATCTGTCCCCTTTCTCTACTGCATAACAGCTGGAAGACATCACAGAAACCAACCCGGTTGTTATGCACCAACTATTTTCTTTTTTTTTTTGCCTTTTGTCATTTTATGGCCGCACCCGCGGCATGTGGAGGTTCCCGGGCTAGGGGTCTAATCGGAGCTGTGGCCACTGGCCTGCGCCGCAGCCACAGCAACGCAGGATCCGAGCCGCGTCTGCAACCTACACCACAGATCACGGCAACGCCGGATCGTTAACCCACTGAGCAAGGCCAGGGATCGAACCCGCAACCTCATGGTTCCTAATCGGATTCGTTAACCACTGCGCCACGACGGGAACTCCCATGCACCAACTATTTTCTATTTGTGATGAAATTACTCAATGATTCATCAAATTTCCCCGGAAGGGGCTGGATGTGTCCAGTAGAAAGGCGGGTCCCTAGAGCAGAGGGAACATTTTCAAAAAAGTAGCTTCCCTTTAGCCACAAGAATCAACCAAATATCCCACACACATCACACCAAAGATGACCGGAGTGTATTTCTTCTCACCCCTTCCCCTTAGATACTTGAAAATCAGTTACGGAACACTCTCAGAATAAGCCAGATGAAGACAGAGTCCATTCTCAGTGCCTCTGGGGCATGTACTTGACGTCATTATTCTGAATCTGACTCAGGTGGGCAGCTTTGGAGACCAAAATGCCACATCCTCCCACTCAATCAGGACAACTGCACAGGGTTCTTTCATTTTAGACCTCTCATCCTGACTGTGGATAAATATTAAGATGTAGGGTCCAGACTCAGAGTCTCTTCTTCTCTTATCAAAGGACAGGCAAGGTTGCTAGAACCACTCACTCCCAACAGGAGACTATCCCCAAATGGCACCAGGGCCCAGGGCGCTGTATGTGCACATGTGATCAAGGAAGCCTTGTTCTTCATTTGGGGAGTCGTTGAGTCTTTGTGACATCATGATCCCTGAATTGAAAAGGTGTAATTGTTAAAAGGCTGGGGCTTATACTTTTGAAGCTGGAACAGGCACATTTGACATTTTTTTACACTTTAATGCCAAGAAGTCACAGAACTCTTTGTGAAACCCAGAACCTCTATCGACAAGGAAGGGGGCTGCTTGTAGTGTCTGAGCCTATCAGAAGACAAATTCCTTAACTATTTTAATTGATCAAAGTTGATGCAGAGGGAAAGTAGAAGTGAGTGGAGAGAGAGCCACATAAAACAGAAGAGGAAACCCAAACACTCAAAATGGGGAGACGAAGAAATAGGACCTCTTTTCCGGCAGACATCCCACTTTCCTGAATCCTGAGGGTCACAGGGCAAGGAAGGAAACAAACGCTGAAATAAGCCCCATGCTCAAGGTCCACTTGCTTGGAGTTCAAAACACATACATGGTCAGAGACCTCGCCTGCACATCTGTATTTGAACTTGACCTGAGGTGTGGGCTGGGGGCTGGTGGGTGAGGATGCTGACCCTAAAGCCCATCAGAAGTTTGGGTTCTATTCTGGTCTGGGGTTAGCAGAGTCTGATCGCAAGGGTCTCGCAAGTTGAGTCTCCTTCCTTCTCTGCTTCCTCAGCCCTCACAGCATGAAAGCCCTCAGTAACAGCTTGGAGTGTCACGTCTCCCATCTGGGGTCAAGCCCTTCCCTGAGCTGGAGGGATCAAGACCACCAGAGCAGTTCTTCCACCAGCCAGGACTTGCCACCTGCACAGAGCTTGCATCCTGGCCACGCGGCTGGGCTTTTATTGGCCCGGAGCAGGACCAGACCCAGTGTGCATGCCCGTGCACACCTTCCTGGTCCCGCTACCAACAAAGCAGCTCCAAGTTCCTGCTCTGACAAGAGTGAGTTGAGCCCAGGTGGTTCACTGGTTTCCTAGGCGTCCTCCTAACATTTCAGGGACATTTCAAAGGGATGCGACAGGCTGTGTTCAAGGTCTGTGACAAAGACTGGAGAGAGCATATGATCTATTTATAGCAAGCACGGGATTTAAAAAGAGCATATACATCATACGTTGGTGAGCAGTACTGGTTCCTTAAGTCGAGTTTAAATGACCGATAGCAAATTGCCCCATTTGGAGTTTCTTTCCTCATTGGCCTGTAACTGGGAAACAGCTGAAATTTGGCTCTGGTCACAGACAAGCCCTCCCCCACCGCGTGGATGCCCAATTCTCCCAGCAAGGAGGAGCCCAGTCAAGACGTTTGGAAGGAAGACACAGGCCTCTCAATCTGAGATACTTCCGCTGACTTTTCCTCGAACCCAAGCATGCCCTTCCCCTGAAGGGGGAAATCGAACTTTTCAAAGAAAATTCTTAAAAAAAAAAATTTCCCCTCTACAATTGAAAAACTGGGTTTTCCTGAAAATGGCCTCCCTCCTCATAGAATAAATCCTTTGTTTGAAAAATAATCCTTAGAACTGCAATGAGGAGCTCACCGCGTTTCCTTCCCCGCCGGCTCCCAGCACACCCACACACCCACCGGGCACTCTCATGCACCATGTGTTGCACAAGCTGACCCGTGCTGCTAGCAAGGAAGTCTTGAATAGTACACGCACACCTGCATCCAGGCACATATGGACACAAATGTACACAAAATGCACCCAAGAGATACACGCATACAGAGACCCACGCTCAGACCCATCCACACACATCAGATGTCCTATCCAGATGTGAATCACACACACACACACACACAGCCAAAAAGAGCAGATGAGGAGAGGGGCAGGACTTAGAGCTTGGTGGATGGAAGAGGGAGAAGGAAAATGGCTTGTGGGTGAGAAAAGCTGAGGACTGATGGGGAGACAGGGCACAAGACAGTAAAAAACACAGAGGGCACGGCTGGGAAGGAAGGTTGCTGAGTGGTGGCAAAGTTCCCAGAGCGCTTTCAGTTACGAAGCAACCGAATTCTCGGCTACACCGGTTGACCCATGGCTGAACAACTCAGGAATTCTCTTTGCCTCCCCAGGGCTGCCTGGCCCCTGCAGGGTCACTGAGGTGACTGCCAGCTGCTCCTGCCCACTCCTTCCGGCAGACTCACGTCCCTACGGCTTTCCAAACCCTCTGGCTGACACCACAGCTCACCAGCGCCTGCCGTGCCAACGTGCTCCACAGAGCCAGAGGCACTGGGCTGGCCGATGCCACCTCTGTTTGGGTGCTAGCCACCAAGATGGCTATTTTGGGATTCATGGCCTTGAATATCAAGAGGAAAAGGAAGAAGACGGAAAGAGTCAAGAGGTCTCCATGAACTGACACAATATCACACAAACCGGAGCCCATGGGCCATGGAGGCCCTCTCTCTGCATGTGACCCACTTTCTTTCGTCTGTACAGAGGGCACCCCTAGGAAAGGGGCAGGGGTCCAGTGACAAAGGACGGCTTCCGTGATGGGAAGTAAAAGCTCTTGTTTGGCGTTTATACTCTCCAACAGCGATGGAGGCGACTTTCCTTCTCCCTCTTGAACCGTGTTCCCCCTCTTCGCTCACGGCATGTGCGCCCAGCTGCGTCTTGAACTTCCAACATCAGGGGACTAAATCCCGTGGCGTCCCAGAACTGGGATGTGGAGAACCACAGGGTCCTCTGCCCAGTGGTTTTGTTCTTGGTTCTGCCCTTTGAGAATTTCTGCTGCACTAAAAATAATAGAAAAATGTAACGCAAATGATAAAACTCCACACTCAGAAAACATCCAACTCCCTCTCTCTCTCTCCCCCTCTCCCCCGCTCTCTCTCTCTCTCTCTCTCTCTCTCTCTCTCTCTCTCTCTCTCTCTCTCTCTCTCTCTCTCTCTCTCTCTCTCTCTCTCTCTCTCTCTCTCTCCAGGGATCTGAAGCTCCCAAAATGGTACCCCTGGAGGCCTGCCCCTCATAATGCTCTCATAATGCTTCTTGGTTGGGGCCTCCATCCTGGGCCATGAAACCACCACAAATGATAGACGACAGTCATAATGCAGTATTTCCATTTTAAAAGGTGAAAAGAAAAAAAAATCACATGCTGCAGTTGAGTACACACACACACACACACACACACACACACACCCATCACAGCGTTACTCTAAGGCTCTCATCTGCCCAGGGAATTCAGGGGGGTGGTTCAGGGCAGGGCGGCCTCTTGTTTAACTGGGTGTAAGGCAGCTGGAAGGTAAGACTGGGTTTTCTGAGCATCCACAGTAGCGTCCTTCTATTGATGTGGGTCTTGCCTCTCAGCACGTTGTGTTCTCCCACCTCTGAAACTTGGTCCAAAAGTTTGGCAGCAAAGAGAAAACTTCCCTCCCGGCGTGTTTCCTCTTGTACTTCTTGTGTGTCGCTGGTGGGGCAGGAAGGAAATCAGGGCAGAAAGAGCAGGAGAAGAAGTGGTTCTGGAGATGGCCTCAAAGATCGGGTTACACTCTAGGGACTAAAGGGTGCTGTTTCTCTGTGATACGACTGGTGCTGGGGCGCTGCCCCTCTGGCTGTCCCAGCGAAGGGCACTTCCATCTCTACACGTGTGCAGCTTCGGAGCGGGGGACACCGTCCCTTCCCAGCCCACCACCCCATCCTCGAAAAGTGACGGGAATCAGGGTGCTGCCTTGAGTGGCGAAGGTCACTCTGTCTTCAAGAAACCATGGAGCCAAAAGTTAAGAACTGATGGAAGAACCACACGATGGGAACGCGGTCCCCACCTTGGTGATGAGGCGACACAAAAGTCCGACGAGACGCGGGGTGCCTGAGCCAACCGCACTCTGCCTCGGCACTGGCATCCTCTTGATTGAGTTTTGTTGTATATATGTATATTATATATATATTTATATATATATGTGTGTGTGTGGGTGTGGGTGTGGGTGTGTGTGTGTGTGGGTGTGTGTTTTTTTAGCATACTGTCCCATTCTCGGGTCTGGATTTGGGGCAGTTGGTCCTCGGGACAGGTTGGACAGAAGGGGCCAAGGTACAGAAGAACCCCGAGATTAGCGTGAGGCCCAGGCCCCCCCACGCACAGAACATGGACCATCCGTAGCCATGGCTGATGTCGTCGGGGAGCCCGTACAGGTAGCGTGGGTAGCGTGACAGCTCAAAGTTGATCCCGGCCACACAGGTGCACAGTGAAATGATGCAGAAGGTTCCTGGAGGGGAAGGGGCGGGGCGGGGGTGGGGCGACGGAGAAGGAAAGGGAAGAGGACAGGGAGAGAGAAAGAGACAGGTGAGCTTTGTTAGGCTTTCGGTTCCCTTGAGTAGGAAATGGGGGAGATCCAGGTAAGAGGAAACTGCTCGCAAGATCGCTATTTGGAAAGGTGCGTGGAGAGAGAAATAGCATTGAGGGTTTGTGGCGTCCTCACGCTCCAATAACTGCCCAGTCTTGGACCAACTCACCAAGTCTCTCCTTTGGGAAAACACTAAAAATATATCACGTTACAGTCTGTACAGGGCGAAATGAGGCAGAAGAGCATTCGGCTTATTTTTCTAAAGCATGTGAAATTCATCGTCTTTCTTTGGAGATGCAAAAACACCCTCTGCTGCTACTTCTTTAAAGAGAAAAACATCTTTATTTTTTTCTTTCCTCTGCACAAGGTCTTATGAGATATTGGGTTTTCCTTTCATCCATTTATCAGCCAGTCATCTGAATCCTGGAAGCTTCTCCCCATCAGATCACGTTTCCCAAAGGGCTCCCCGCGGAACACTAGGCCCGGGCGATGACTCCTTTACAACGTGGTGGCAGAGTCAAAACCTCTAACCTCTGTAAATCCTCAGCCATGAAGATTCATGATCCACAGCAACATGAGTCAGCTCCTCCAACCTAGTCTTACGAGGTATTTCGCAAAGTTAGTCAATGATGCTCCTTTAAAAAATAAAGGCATTGCTCACATTAGCCTCCAATGGAAAGGCTGCTGTAAGAGAATGGTATCAAAGAGTAGAGAATTATAAGCCCACTTTTAGCCAGGAAAAATATTTGATGTGCCAAAAATGAGTTTAAGAGCTTTTCTCAGTATGAGCTGTGTCTTACGTTTCTTCTGTTACCACAGATAGCACAGATACCACAATGGCCAAAAGAAATACATCACGTTTGGGAACGCTGGCTGGGGTCCAGGGTAGCAATGTGCACCTGCAGGGGTCCAGGTACTTTAGTGGCTGTGATCTGCATCAGCAAGGACCACGCTAAGTCAGGAGTGAGTGCTGAGGGCCGTGCAGAAGTAGGAAGGCCAGTTAGAAGGCTGCTCTCAGAGGGAAGAAGGGAGGAGGGTGCTGGCGAGGAGGGAGCAGGGCAGGACTCGACAACTGTTTAGCGAACAAAGGTGTATAGGAGGCAGTGGAAAGCAATGCGTCAGGGGTGACTGGGCACAAGTGCCGCCTAAATAAAACTGTGTGTGGGGAGCACGTGTGTGCGCATGTGTACGTGTGCACGGATGTGCTCCTGCACATGCATGCATGGATGGCAACAGCCATCACCTACACATATGGTGCCAGCATTATTTGGGACAACAGTGGGTCCTCAGCTTGGGGTTACAAAGCACCCCAGGTCCCTCCCTTGTGCCCTGGGGTGTTCAGACAGAATTCTAAGACAGTATCCAGGGTGGATTATGTCTCATCCAAGACTTCCCTAGTTGGAATCTTGGGGGAGAGGATGGAAATCTTGCCTTTTTATAAGTTTCTCAGGGAGTTCCCACTGTGGTGCAGTGGAGACGAATCCAACTAGTATCCACGAGGACGTGGGTTCGATCCCTGGCCTCGCTCAGTGGGTTAAGGGTCCGGCGTTGCCATGAGCTGTGGTGTAGGTCACAGACGCAGCTCGGATCCTGCATTGTTGGGGCTGTGGTGTAGGCTGCAGCTGTAGCTCTGATTCAACCCCTAGCCTGGGAACCTCCATATGCCATGGATGCAGCAGTTTGGGATTGGCATATGCACACGGTGGTATATGCAATGGACAGTCAATAGAGACCTGCTGTATAGCACAGGGAAACTACTTAATATTCTGTGAGAACCTATATGGGAAGAGAGTCTGAAAAAGAACGGACGTGGGTATATGCATAAGTGAATCATTTTGCTGTACAGCAGAAATTAACACAACATTGTAAATCAACTGCACTTCAGTAAAATTTCCGAAAGTGAAAAACCAAAGTCCCTGTGATGATTTCTGTTGATCAGCTGGGTGAGACCTCGGGTTAGGGCAGGGGTTCTTTATGTGACCTGGAGACAGATCCAGGTGAGGGAAGAGGGGGAGGGGCCGGGGGGAGGAGAAGCAGCCTGCGGAGCCCTGCCAAGGAGAGAGGGGTGGCTCCAGAGGGCCAGAGCTAAAGAAAGCTTTGTTTTGACAGCACTTTTTTTTTTTTTTTTGGCTTTTTAGCTGCACCTGCAGCATATGGAGGTTCCCAGGCTAGGGGTCAAATCGGAGCTACAGCTGCCAATCTATGCCCACAGCCATAGCAATGCAGGATCTGAGCTGCACCTGCAACCTACACCACAGCTCACGGCAACGCCAGATCCTTAACCCACTGAGCAAGGCCAGGGATCGAATCGGCATCCTCATGGATACTAGACAGGTTCGTGAACCACTGAGCCACGACGGGAACTCCAATGTTTTGACACCGGTCTCAAAGAATCCAAATTCCAACAAACCAGAGCTGGCCTGCTGCTACCTCAAGTATGCTTTCAGTTTCTGGTGTGCCATGATATCATTTACTGAGACTTAGATTTGGAATAGGAAGAGAGAGAGCAAGAGTGTGTGCAGGCTGACTTCAAATCTGAGCTGTCCTGGGGATGTTCAGGCACTTGGCCCCAGGGGTCTGGAGCCTGGGAGAAACAGCTGAGTTAGAGATGTGGTCTGAGTCATCATGCGATAGACTGAAGCTCTGGATGTGGCTGAGGGCATCCAAGGGCTTCAGAGGAACTCTGTCTACAGAGGATACTTTTTAAAAACAGACACGTCTCTTTTTCTCAAAAGGTGCAATGGCCTCCTGATTGAGTCCAGGGATTTGTTCTGGGAGAGAAGGCCGACCTCCAGGAAGTTCTGACCTTCTCAAGATGCCAGTAGCTGAAAGAGCTTGATAAATACTATTTTAATGGTATGTCCTGCAAGCAGAGTGGATGGGATGCAGAGGATGAAGTTGATCAATGGAGAGTTGATTATTTAATTACAGTATGGACCTAATTACCTACGGACCGGAAATGGCCCACTGTGCCAATAACATACCTCTTGTTGTTATGTTATGTTAATGGAGTTGATTGGGGCACACTTCCTGTCTAGTGTTCCGGGATTTTGGAACCTTTGAAAATGTCTGTGGTGGGAGTTCCCTTCGTGGCTCAGTGGTTAACGAATCCGACTAGGAACCGTGAGGTTGCGGGTTCAATCCCTGGCCTTGCTCAGTGGGTTAAGGATCCGGCGTTGCCGTGAGCTGTGGTGTAGCTGGCAGACGCGGCTCGGATCCCACGTTGCTGTGGCTGTGGCGAAGGCCAGCAGCTACAGCTCCTGTTAGACCCCTAGCCTGGGAACCTCCATATGCTGCGGGTGCGGCTTTACATAAACGGCAAAAAGACCAAAAACAAACAAACAAGCAAACAAAAAGAAAATGTCTGTGGTATGTTAGCTCTTGTCAAAATTCCCATGGACGGGGAAAAAAAACTCAGAGGGCTCTCACTCAAGGTGGCCCTTTGATCAGGTCATCTGTGCAGTCCGTTAGGAAATTCCATGTGACAAAGCGGAAAGAGTGGCAATAGGTTCTGTCGGCTCCCATGGACACGACCACCTTCCATTTGGTGCCTGACTTTATATTTTCAGGTACTTTTGCGCTTAGGCATTTAAATTTGGAAATGTGCATTAATAACTAGAAATGGACACGTGCAGGCATGCGGGAGGTCCTAGGTAAACGGACTGAATGAATAATGTGTTGCCACGGCTATTCTGACAACAGAAATAACGAGGTGCTTTGACTAACTTGGATTGAATCCCGGGGAGTGAGGGAGAGAAGGGACAGGGGACCCTGCCTGACCCACTTCTCTAACGTGATGGCCCGTGGATTGGAGACTACCCGGGGAAAGTGAGCTTCAGAACTGCCCCTGCCTCCTGTCACCAGCGCCACCAACTGCCTGGGCTTCTCTGGGGAACTAGCACAGATTCAAAATGTCTCTGCTAGAGAACACAGCTCAATCCAAAGGCAGTGGTGGATATTATAGCATTAGGGATTGCAGCCCCCTTCCATTTGCCCAAAGTACGGTGGTCCCTTGGCCGAGTATGAAGCCCTCCTCTCCCACAGGAGCAGGCGGTGGCCTCTGGGGCCAGGTCTTGAAAAGAATTCACCGTTTAATTTCTTGGGAGCACTTATCGATTGATTAGTGAGGGTCCAAAAAAGACAAATGTGATCATACATAGTCCCCTCTTCTTCTTCTTCTTTTTAATTTATTTTTACAGTTGCACCTGCAGCATATGGAAGTTCCTGGGCCAGGGGTCAAATCGGACCTGCGGCTGCCAGCTTATACCACAGCCACACCAGCAGCACTCCCCCTGAGCTGCATCTGTGACCTATGCCGCAGCTTGAGGCAATGCCAGATCTTTAACCCATGGAGCAAGGCCAGGAAGCGAATCTGCATCCTCACAGACACTATGTCAGGTTCCTTACCCACTGACCAACAGTGGGAACTCTACATCTTCTTAATAATCCCCGCCCCACCCCAATGGCTTGGAGTGTAAACCTAATTCCAATAAGACTCCCAAGATTGACTGTAGTCGGGGTATAGCAATTAGCTGACAAGAATTGCCTGAGCCCTTCCCTTTGGGATGAGCCCTGCTGTGTGCCAGAGCTGGCTGTAATAAGCGACAGGTGTCACACTGGCCAGGCAAGTAGGGACAGCAGCAGTGTGGCTGTCGGACTGAAGTGATGGCAGGTCTCGTGGAGGCATGTTAACTGCTATGGGCCATTCCTGTGGCCTCGGCTCCCTGGGGTGCAGAAGAGCCAATCAGCAAATATTTGCTGAACTTCTATGTTTGTGCCAAGCCTTATGCTAGGTGTTAGGGGGATAAAAAGGAGAATAAGATATGATCGCTGTTCTTTAGAATTTTTAATTAAATCTAAAATAAAAAAGATGGAAAAAAAAGATCTTATAATCTCCTTGGGGATTTGAGACAGACATAAATGAAAAGCTGAGGATGAATCGAAAATAGCACTGGACTGGGGATTAAGAGACTCGAGTTTAGTATCAGCTCTGAAGCTTTGGTCCCCTCCTCTGTAAAGCTGATGAGCTGGAGCAGAAAACTCTAAGGTCCCTCCTGTATCCAGCCATCTTTAGGAAAAGGAGGACTAATATCCAGAAGTCATGGTAAGAGACAGTCATGCTGGGACAGAACTGGTGTCCCAGGAGAAGCAGGGTTTTTGTTTTTGTTTTTTTGTCTTTTTGCTTTATCTAGGACCACACTCGCGGCATATGGAGGTTCACAGGCTAGGGGTCTAACAGGAGCTGTAGCCGCCAGCCTACACCACAGCCACATCAATGCGGGATCCGAGCCGCGTCTGCAACCTACACCACAGCTCACGGCAACGCCGGATCCTTAACCCACTGAGCAAGGCCAGGGATTGAACCTGCAACCTCACGGTTCTTAGTCAGATTCGTTAACCACTGAGCCACGAAGGGAACTCCGAGAAGCAGGGTTTTGAAGAAATGAACAGAAGGGGGTCCTCACCTGGCCTGGAGAACATCGCTCATTCACTCTCAGTGCCCGCTGTCCTGGGTCTCTAAGCCTGAGTTGAGAAGGCACGTCTATACCCCATTCCCACGTCATCTCTAACTGCTGAAATGCTCACTGCTGCCGTCCTAGTCAGGCTTCCATCATCTCTCACAGAACCACTGTAACACATCACTGGTGTCCTGCTTCTTTCCAGTGATGTTTTTAAAACGTTAAACCCCATGTCCTTACTCTGCTCGCATGGCCTTACCCAAGCAGGTGCTTCTCCACCTCTCTGACCTCATTTCTCACCTTGACTTCCATACCCCCTGTCCTCCAGCCACAAGAGAGAACATTCTGTGTCTCAAATGAGTTAAGCTTGTACTCACCCCAGGACCTTTGCACTTGCCATTCCCTCACCTAAAATGGCCATCTTCTTGACAGCTTCTGGGATCTCAATCCAAGTGCCATCTTTTCAGAGACATCCTTCCTGGCCCTTTTCTAAAGCAGCCTTGCACTAAGCAGTCTTGCAACTCTATGAGGGACCCCCCTACACACACACACACACACCCACACACACACACACCCACACACCCACCATGTCCTCTGCCTGCCTTTTGTCTAAGAAAAACTTTAGCCGAAGAATAAACTTAATTAGAGAAGTGAGAAAATGCAGAAAGAAAACAGTCAAGCAAGACAAAACAGCAATAGTTTAGCCATTCGACAAAGTCAAGGACCTTTAGTTCTTCCTCAAGAACTACAGACAATATTCTGAGCCACATCTTTTGAGCTGTTCTGCAGAGCCTGAAGCCCCCACCAGGTGGAAGGAGTTAACTGGATGCTGCCCACAAGAATGGCTGGAATCGGCAGGTGCATGACACTGACTCCCGAGGACGTCACCGCCAACCAATCAGAAGAGTGTCCACGAGCTGTCAGAGCTCTGCTCCTTGAACCCTCTCTGGTGGTGGTGGTGGGGGCACAGTTTTGAGGGCACTAGCCTGCTGTGGCCCCTTTTGCCTGGCAAAGCAGTAAAGCTATTCTTTTCTACGTCACCCCCAAACTCTGTCTCTGAGACTCAGTTCAGTGCCAGCGTACAGAGGCTGAGTTTCGGCAACTATCCCTTCTCAGTGGTTTGCAAGCCGTGCTGCACGGAGGTGCCTCAGGGCCTGGTCCTAGGAGTAGAAGAGGGGAAATGAAGAGACGCCCAGCCCTCTCTTTGGCTAGAAGGGCCCTGCTTTGATCTGCTTCCATGTGAAATTGCATTTGAAGGACGGATTCTAAATGCTTTTGAAAAACACTGACTCTGTCCATTCACAAGAGGACCGCAGGCTATGTCATCACAGGAACTCTGCTTTGCCATGCTAAGTTCAATGGCTTTTCTGCTAGCTGCATATGCACGCCTTTGGCAGAAAAGAGCTCATCAGTCTCAACTCCCATTTCTGCTGGTCCTGGAAGGGGTCTCAGACTCCTGCTGAGCCCAGTCCTCAGGGCGGCCAGCCCCCGCCAGTCTGCTGCAGCTGGTTGGAGGGAAAAAGGAAGTCTAATTACCCCTTTCCTCTCCACGCCAGGAACCTCACTCGCGTGAACTCAGAGCCCAGGAAGCCCAGTTAGATGGGACTGTGCCACCCACACTGCCGGGGCCGGAGAGCCAGTGCCACTGAGACTGGCTGGCATAGAGGGAACAGTGTCCTCCAGAGCTCCTCTTGGGTCCCCATGGGCCAACTCCACCTGTGAGCAGAAAGACACGGCCAAGGAGTGTAAGGAACTCTATAAACCTAAATGCTTTCTTTTGGCCATGCCCATGACACGTGGAAGGTCCTGGGCCAGGGATCAAACCTCAGGCACGGCAGCAATTCAAGCCTCTTTAGTGACAACATCGGATCCTTAATCCACTGCTCCACTAAGGGAACTCCCTTTAAAAAAATTTTTTTTTTTTGTCCTTTTAGGGCCACACCCACAGCACCTGGAAATTCCCAGGCTAAGGGTCCAGCAGCTGCTGGCCTATGCCAAAGCCCCACAACGCCCGACCTGAGCCACATCTGCAATCTACACCACAGCTCATGACAACGTCAGATCCTTGACCCACTGATTGAAGTTGGGGATCGAACCTGAGTCCTCATGGATACTGGTCAGATTCGTTACCCCTGAGCCACAGCGGGGACTCCTAGAATTTTTTTTAACGCTTTCTTTTGATTCAAACACGGCACCTGTTTCCTGGGCTCACCATCCCCGCTCTTTCAGCACGCATACCCTTGATGTCACGTGGCAACCTATGCCTGGCCTGGCCACTCCTGTCTATACACCTGTCCTCTCGGTACCTGGCTGGAAGGGGAGAGGGCTGTGTGGTGTTCTGGGATCACTGGCCACCCCCACGGCTGCCTCCCACCCCCTCTGCTCCAGGCACAGCTGCGGCTTTGGTAAGTAAGGGTGAGAGGAAGCAGTTTCCACGCCCAGACTTCTTGTTCCAGCACCAAACACAGCTTCCTCACACACCTCCATCACACTGCTGCCATCTCTAATGAATATTTCCCTGGTTGCCAAATATTAGATTCAAGTTTTCTCCCTCCTCTTAATTTCTTGGCTCTTTGACAACTTCCCTCCTCCTTAGAAAACTCTGCCCTGAGCTTCTAAGCTGCCTCTTGAGCCAGGCTCGGCGCCCTCCTCCCAAGATGTCCCTCTGTCACCCCCCTCTGTCTTTTCAGACGCGAGGCTCCCCAGTTCTCCTTTCACCCCCAGATGCCACACTCTTTCTGACCACTTCCCCTTCTGCTCTGACTGGAACTACCACCCGAGCGTGACGGATTCATACGATTATGGGTTATTATGGGATACCACCTGTTACGGATTATGTGTCACTGGGACACCATGTGTTCTAGGTGCTCCCTGGCCACACAGATTCCCAGGGCTTTCCCCATAATCTCAAATTCCCCTAAGTTTCTGACTTTTTTTTTTTCTTTCACAGTCTTGCTTCCCTAGCACTGTGAGCAACCATCTCACTTTGCCTGGGCGTTGGTGGAAGGCACGTCCCCAGAACATGTGACTTTTTGTCCTAAAACTAGAAAGACCTGGGCCACGTGGGACACACTGGTTACCTTCCCTACACATTCCTGCCTGTTCTCCACTCTGGGGCCAAGTGGTGACACTGCCATGACTACGGAAATTAATCCTCGCTTCATAAGTTAAGGAGAACAGAGTTCCCATCGTGGTTCAGTGGAAATGAATCTGACTGGTATCCATGAGGATGTGGGTTCGATCCCTGTCCTCGATCAGTGGGTTAAGGATCTGGCGTTGCCGTGAGCTGTGGTGTAGGTCGCAGATGCGGCTCAGATCCCGTGTTGCTGGGGCTGTGGTATAGGCCGGCAGCTATAGCTCTGATTCGACTCTTAGCCTGGGAACCTCCATATGCCGCGGGTGCAGCCCTTCAGAGGAAACATCAAACCTTAACCCAGTGGAAGCACAGAAACTTGGATCCCTGGATGTGTGGCCATGTTAAGAAATACCAGGCTGGGACAGTACTGTTTTGGGGCAATTAGTTCCTTTTTTTTTTTTTTTTTAATGGCTGTACCTGTAGCGTATGGAAGTTCTCAGGCTACAGGTTGAATCAGAGCTGCTGCTGCCGGCCTACACCACAGCCACAGCAATGTGGGATCGCAGCCACATGTGCGACCTACACCACAGCTCACGGCAATGATCCACTGAGCGAGGCCAGGGATCAAACCCACATCCCCATGGATACTAGCTGGGTTCTTAACCTGTGGAGCCACAATGGAAACTCCAGGGCAGTTCATTCTTTTGCAGCCCTGAAAAGGGTCCTATCCTAGGACCACCTGAAAAGTTAATTACCAAGACATTTTTAAGCTGATACTCAGAGTTCTGGCATAACCCCCCTGCCCAGCCCACTTCTGAGCGGTTATGGCAGGCACATCAGGCAGACGAGGTGGGGCAGGAGGAGTTAGAAATGCTCTAATTCAAGAAGTCATCGCCTAGGAAACCGAGGGCCTCATGAGGGCTCTTGCCGGAATTCAGGGCGGCCACATACTGTGTGCACAGGCATTTTTCCCAAATAGCTATTCCTTCTGTGACCAAGTCACACCTAAAACTTCACTGGAGTATATGTTCTGCAGCTTTCTAGGGCCTGAATTCCATCTGTGTGACATTTTCTGCTCTTGGGAATAAGGAAGGATGTCTGTGAACCCCTAACCCTCGCCTGTTGCCTTGTTGCTCTGGTGACCAGATGGCCTCGGTCCTGACTCCAGCCCCACTGCCCTCTCCGCAAGCTGTCCCGAAAGGTCAGGAAGCAGCCCTGTCTCCCTAAGGCACCCTCCCTTCCGCCCCACCTCTGATTCTTAAAACCATAAGGGAGCAAATCAGTGAACAGGGATCCCCTCCACCACCCCCGCGCCCGCCTTTCCCGGAGGTCTGCCTCCCAGGAAGCTGATGTACACAGACCCTTCCTCGGCTTAGACGGAATGTCTTGGCAGCATTTAGCTCTCAAGAGCACTTTCTAGCTTTTATAAGAACTGCATGGAATATAAACGACTGTGGAATTATACACCGTTGCATCAGCGGCAGCCAACAGGCAGGCCACATGGGGTTTTACACCCGCAGTGCCCAGGAGGAGGCAGGGGCTGGTGACAGGCTCTGGAGGAGAACGCACCGCAGTGGCTGGGGCCCTGAGCTAGGGCAAGATCATCTGGCATTCTGCAAACTCTGCAGATGCTCTAGGCAGAACCATTGCACGAACACCACCCACCCCCAAAGGAAGCGGCGTTTGTATCCCCAAGGCCGTGTCTGCAGGGCTGTTCTATGTCTGGAAATGAACATCCCTTGGTTTTCACGCATCTATAGGGTGGCTACCAGATGCGGAAACTCAGGTGTCAGGGACTGAATTGTGTCCTCCTAAAATTCCTATGCAGAAGCACTGATAATCCCCCGATGTTTTTGTTTTGTTTTTTAATATGAGGGAGTAACTTATTCTTTTTTAAGTATGTAGGTATCTACTTATTTTGCTTTTTGGAGCTGCACCCGCGGCATATGGAGGTTCCCAGGATAGGGGTCCAGTTGGAGCTACCGCTGCTGGCCTATGCCACAGCCACAGCAACACAGGATCCGAGCCGCATCTGCAACCTAACACCACAGCTCACGGCAATGCCAGATGCTTAACCCACTGAGCTAGGGCAGGTATCGAACCGGTAACCTCATGGTTCCTAGTCGGATTCATTTCCCCTGCGCCATGATGGGAACTGCTCCCAGTGCTTTAGAATGGGACAGGTAATTAAGTTATGATGAGGCTCTTGGGGTGGGCCCTAGTCCAATCTGACCGGTGTCTTTATAAGAGGAGGAGATTAGGGCATAAAAGGGACAGCTGCGTGCACAGAGGGAAGGCCGTGTGGAGAGGCAGCAAGGTGGGGAGAGAGGCCTCAAAGGAAGCAACCCTGCTGATCCCTTGATCTTGGACTTCCAGCCCCCAGAACCACAAGAAGATGAATTTCTCTTGCTGAAGCCCCCCAGTGCGTGGTATTTTGTTTTGGCAGCCTTAACAGTCTGATATAACAGGTAAATACATAATAACTGGCTTCTTAATAGCACATTACAATATGTGATGAAATAAGGCTATGCTTCCAGATTTTAGGGCCATGCTGTAGCTAACATAGGCATCTAAACCCAGCTATAAAAACAATACCTGCTGGGAGTTCCCGTCGTAGCTCAGTGGTAACGAACCTAATATTCATGAGGATGCAGGTTCGATCCCTGGCCTCGATCGGTGGGTTAAGGATCCGGCGTTGCTGTGAGCTGTGGTGTAGGTCGCAGATGCGGCTCGGATCCTGCGCTGTTGTGGCTGGGGTGTAGGCTGGCAGCTGTAGCTCCGATTAGACCCCTAGCCTGGGAACTTCCATATGCGGCGGGTGTGGCCCTAAAAAGACAGACACACAAAAAGCTGCTGGGCACCGTGGGGGTTTGTCTGCATCACATCTCCCTCAATGCTGCTGTGCTTACTCCCCTTCAATCCACTTACCCTAGGCAGAGGTTCGGTTTGATCACAAGATCGGTGGTCCTGGTGATCTCTATGCCCAAGATAGAGTCCTTTCAGACTTGGGGAAACGTCTGAAGGGCTGAGCCACTGGGAGAAGGCATCACGTTGTGATGGGAATTTACTATAAGGTCAAAGCACATTGACTGGTCTCCTTGACTAGACTTGGCCACGGCCACGCTCTACCCCGTCCGCGCAGACAGTTATCCTTTTTTTTTTTTTGTCTTTTTGCCTTTATGTAGAGCCGCACCCGCGGCATATGGAGGTTCCCAGGCTAGGGTAGACCCTAGGAGCTGTAGCCGCCGGCCTTCGCCACAGCCACAGCCACGTGGGATCCGAGCCGCGTCTGCAACCTACACCACAGCTCACGGCAACGCCGGATCCTTAACCCACTGAGCAAGGCCAGGGATCGAACCTGTAACCTCGTGGTTCCTAGTCGGATTCGTTAACCACTGAACCATGAAGGGAACTCCGCAGACAGTTATCCTTTATGTCCCAATCCAAGCCCTGAATCTCCCAAGAAGCCCTGCCACCCCCAAGTATGCCCAGCGCAAGACAATCCACATTTTTGTTTCAGAATCTCTAGAACTTTTTGTTCGTAACAGGCAGTTTGACAACCAGTTATAGAGGGACTTCTCCTGGTCTCTGATTCAGCTTGTGCTCAGCTAGACTGAAACCTCCTCCAAGAACAGGTATAGTGGTGATGCCTCCTCTTGTAGGACAAGCTGCATATCACTGGAGGAAATGGCTTTCTAGGCTTTGAAGCATTTAAGAGAAAATATGGACTTTGAAGGAGTCCCAGAAGGGAATGAAGGCGCCACCACAGCTGGCCCGCCCATCTTCCTCTCTCCTGAATCGTTTTGTGGATGCTGAGGGGTGTGTGTGTGTGTGTGTATGCATGTGCATGCACGCACGTGTGCCCACGCGTGTACTCACCTACCTGCCTTGTGTTTCAGTAGGTACCTTGGTTTTCAGGAAGTGTTTTTATTTTTACAGAAATCCAGCATTGGAATAATACCCTCTCTGCAGGATTATTTTGAAGAGTGATAATAATAAATATGAAAAGGCTTAGAGAAGTTAAAATCGCTCTCTGTATGGAAGGTATAAAATATTGGCAATGGAAAACTTTGAGTGAGGGTGAAGAAAAATTGTTCTGGAGAACAAGAAAAACTGTGCTTGCTCATTTCTTTCTCTTTTTGACTCTCTCTCTCTATCTCTTTTTTTTTTTTTAGGGCCACAGCCTATGGAAATTTCTAGGGTAGGGGTCGCATCGGAGTTACAGCAGCCAGCAGGCTATGCCACAACCACAGCCACGCTGGTTCCAAGCCAGGTCTGTGACCTACACCACAGCTCATGGCAACACTGGATCCTTAACCCACTGAGCAAGGCCAGGGATCAAACCCATGTCCTCAAGAATACTAGTCGGGTTTGTTACTACTGAGTCACCACGGGAACTCCCAAGCCTCAGTTTTTGTATCTTCTGTACCTCTTGAGGTTGCTGTGAGATTATATACATATATATGCAAGTCGTATATGGATATACATCAGTTTATAGACAGCACACAAATTATATAATTCCCATAATCTCAAATTAAATCATTTGTTGAAGGTCCCAAAGCATAAGGAACAGAGCAAATATTTGCTTTTGCTGTAAAGCCTCAAACTATTTGATTGCAGAAATGTCTGAGAACTATCCACTATTCTTTTTTCCACCGCTCCTATTAAAAAAATATCCCCCCAGGGGAAGCAACCCCTGGCCCAGCCCACTTCTGCACACCTGCCCCAGACATTCCACGCCTCAAGGAATGAAACGTTGGGACGATCAGAGGCTGGTGGTCTGTGGTGAGCTAAGAGCTTCCCCAACGGGGCAGGAGGAACCGAATCAAGACGGCAGCAGCACATTTTTCTCGGCGCGAATCTCTGCAGCCTCCTATCCATCTGGGCCTTGGTTCAGAGCTGAGCGTTAGTGGGATCCAACTGGCTTCTTAACTAAACTGAGAGTGGCGTTTACAGCTGTGCGGAAAGGAACAGTCTCAAGCTGTGAACAGCGAGCTTCCAAGTGTAAGGCCACTTAGAGCATGCCATCCTCCTGCTCCCGCTCCTCTTTGCTCTCCTCCTCTTTGCGGGCCAACTCTCTCTGGAGGTTGACTCCAGGCCACAGAGCAACTCCGAGAACCTCTAGGGCAGAGGACAACCTTGCCCTGGATTCTTCTTGCTGGAGTCAATGCTAGAAGTAACACAGAACTTCCCACAGTACAGCCCTCTGGTCTCCAGTCATTCGTCTTCCTAGGCAGACACAAGGATTCTGCAGGGAAAGCTGCATCCCACCCGCCCAGAGAGCATGAAGCCCAGTATAAGCAGATCTGTCACTACGTCTGAATTCTTGTCGCAGTGGTCATGAGACTCTCCTGGCCCACCCAGAGGTCCACCCGCTCAGCCTGCACCGGCTTCCTGGGAGGAAGGCCGCCACTGATGGGGATGTGGCTTAGTGGAAAGACAACGCCAAGAATCAGAAGAGCCAGGTTCTGGTCCCATTCTTTCCCGAGAAGAAAGCAAATCATCTCTTCTCTCCTGGTTGTGATTCCCTCAACCATGAAATGGTGGGGGTGGTGGAGGCGGGGTAGGACCAGATCTCTAAGGTCCTTCTGGTTAAGTGATCCCATGATGCTAGGTATTGGGACAGAAAAGGTGCTGTTCCCTCTGAATCATTCTCAGACTTGCTGTCCCTTATTTTGTCAAACGTGAGCCACCTGGAGAGAAGATACTGCTTCTCGCCTTCTGACATGCACAGAAGGGCTGGCGAATGGGACCGTTACGCGTCATTATCCGACACCCGCGTGCATATGAGGCTCAGCCTCTAAGCTGCCTTGACTCTAAATGTGGAAGGACTGGGACCCAGCTGTTGAAATGTCTGGAAGAAATTGGCTCCTGAAAGAAATCTCTCTGGCTTCTGCCCTATCTGATCCAAGCCAAAGCCATGCTAATTACTAGAGGAAGAGGCTTGGGGTGGTAGCCAGAAAATCAGGCGAGCCTGCCACCTGGTTCGGTTTACGTTGCCATATGCCTGGCACATTTGCCAGCTTGGCCTGGCCTTTCTTTGAAATGAAAACCTGTACCCAAGTGATCTTTGTACGCCATCACCTCACCACTGGGTCACTGAACACACACGTAGTTTTATAGGGAGCAAGCACTTCTATGTACTATTTATAGCACAACAGGCATTGCTCCAAATGCTTTACAAATAGTCATTCTTTGACTCCTCAAAGCAATCTCTGGAGATTTCGATGAGGCAAGTAAGACACAGAGAGGTCAAGTCCACTGCCCAAGATCACACAGCTGCTACGTACTAGAGCCAGGATTCGAATCCACGCTTTTGTCACTTGTGTTTTCTCTCATTACACCCATTTCACGTGCATGTGCATTGTCTCTGGAGCTGGCCCGTAAGCAATGTAAGCAGAGACGCTCTTTTCTTCCCTAATAGAACTTTATACACAGTGGTGTTTAAATATGATTTATCAAATAAATGGTGAGGTTGGGAGAAGAGGCCCGACTGTTATCACATGCTGCCCTGCGGAGGTTCTGGGTGTCCCTCATGCTCATGGTCCAATCAAATTAATCCTGTTGCCGACTTCTCCAGAAAACTAGGAAAAGCTATCACAACGCATACATAACTTCGTTCCTGACTTGTGTGGGGTGGAAGGGTGACCTCCCGCAGAGGGATGTGAGTTTTCCACGAGGAGCAGGATGGTGTGGTTGAGAAAGGAAAGTAATCAAGATGGGCAACTCTCTTTCAAGAAGACTCTTTGTCGCTTTCCAGGAGGCTGGAACGCAGACCCAGCGGTCAGAGTGAGCTGGTGGTCAGCAGGCCCAAAGAGCTGGGTCTGGACCCCACCATCAGAGGGCTCCTGCCCCCAGTCCTATCAGCTCATTCAAGCGTCTCTACCTTGCAACTCTTTTAGCTCCACTTTTGTCTGGGAAATTTGGGAATGACAGTGTTTCACCCGTCTTCATTTTCTGAATTCAAATTCTGATGAAAAGAGAATCCAGACAGGATGGAAAATACCGGATTTATTACAGTTAAGGCAAGTGTGGCAAGGGCGGCTTGGCTCCTGGCCCCCGTAAGCTCAGCAACACCCTGGTCCCACAGGTGGACAACTGTAGGATGGTTTCCCAAAGGGGATGTCAGGGTCTGCAGAGCAGATGCACTCACCCAAAAGTGCTGACTCATGCTGGTGGGCCAGAGAGAGAAAGAAAACTAGGCCTCCACCCCGGCCTGGGTCTCGGGGCCTTGAGCCTAGGAACGCCGGCCACCTGGCAGAGCAAAGCAAGGGCAGCCGACCCACGTGCACTGGACCGCCCCGAGCTCCCCTCCTCTGCCAACCTCACCAATCAGAGAAGTCCATGGGTCCCCTCTTCTTTAGAAAGTAGGGCCTTATTAATAGGTGGCGTGGGTGCACTTCTAAAGAGAAGAGGCCAGGAGTTCCCGTCGTGGCTCAGTGGTTAACGAATCCGACTAGGAACCATGAGGTTGGGGGTTCGATCCCTGGCCTTGCTCAGTGGGTTAAGGATTCAGCATTGCCGTGAGCTGTGGTACAGGTCGCAGATGCAGCTCGGATCCCGCGTTGCTGTTGCTGTGGCTGTGGCGAAGGCCGGCAGCTGCAGCTCGGGAACCTCCATATGCCGCGGCTGCGGCCCTAGATAAAAGGCAAAAAGACAAAAAATAAATAAATAAAGAGAAGAGGCCTGCTTGATGGGCCTAGGTGGGAATGCTGAGACAGGAGAGAATACCACCCCATTTCCCTCGGCCGTGCTCACTCAGGGACCCTAAAAAGCTGTGACCCAGAGGCTTCTGAAAAACATGATGCCAGTGGAACTTGTCTGAAAATATGAAGAGCTGAGTGGGTATTTTAATTAATTATTACTTAAAATAAATTGTAGCCTGGCGTGTGGTGGAATACTTAAGAGAGTCCTAGGTTTTGTCAAGGGGACGGTAGGAAGGGCACAGCTACTGGCATTCCTTTCTACCCCGGGGCCAAAATTAGGGGGTCAAATATCGTACTAAGTTTATATTTTAACTTGACATAAAGCTGTGTAAGAGTTTTTTGTTTTTTTTTTTTTAAGACGAAAGGGATTCTTTGCTTCATTCACAACAGAGTTTAGTTACATAAAGATGTATAAAAATGGAGATCTATTAATGACATGTGAAATCCTAAACTAGAATGAATAAATAAAGACTTGGCATTCTGCTTCTGAAAAGTGGCCAGCTCTAAGTCTAGGAGCAGTTTTATTTGATAAGTGGATAATAAGAGCCCTCTGAGGGGCAATGAGAAGAGCAGAGCAGGTGTACTGCAGTCCTCCTTCAGCCTCCATCGTCAGCTCCCCTGCGAGGCTGCCCCCGGGTGCCCAGCAGAGACACCCACAAGCCCCTCTGCTGGGCAGTGATCACTCTGCCTGGGTGGCCCTTAAGGCAGGGACCAGGTGTGTCCTGGGTGCTACAGCACAATGCCCAGCCTAGCAGGCACCCAACCGATAGTGACAGAGTTGAATTTAGTTCATAAACCAGAGAAGTAACAAGTGTGACAGAGTTGTCCCCAGATACTTGAAAGACCACAGGAGGAAGAAAGTGCTGACTTCAACTTACATTGCTTTAGCAGAAAGGACCCAAGCCCAGTAAGTCAAAGTCACCAGAAACCCTAGGAAGGTTTAAAGTAAAGAAGAGCAAGTTGACAACTGGTGTAACCAACGAGGAGGCGGGGCCTCTCCCGCCATGGAGGCTTTGATCCACAGGGAAGACAGAAACGAACTAGATTTCTGCTCTCCAAGATCCTCATGAAGAGGTCAGCGTCGTCAACGGCACCAAGGGATGTCCGGGTTCAGAGGGGGAGTCTGGTTCAGGGCATCTGGAAGGCGAGCCCTGAGGATAGCATAGGGCTTCCACAGGCAGAGAAAGGCGGCGTGGAGGTGGACAAGGACGGTGGTCTGAAGCGGAGCACTGAATGTGCAGCTGAAGGCAAGACTGTGGCTGCCGTTAAGCTCCAGGCCGGGGATACTGGCTTTTACTCTACAAACGACATGGAACCGCACAACACTTTTCATCAGAGAAATGACATGGTAATATGTGTTTTAGAAAGACAGTATGGTGTCAAGATTAAATTCAGTGGACAGCAGGGAAATGAACATTGAAGGAATGCGTATCCCTGGCTAGATGCTTTCCTAGGCATGATCTCATTTCACCCATGCAGCAGCACCTCAGTTTTACAGTGGCAGGAACGGAGGCTCAGAAGCTGGCAGCTAAGTGGTGGGACAGAGAGCTCCACCGAAGGCTCAGTGACTCCCAAGCTACTACAAGAGTCATCAAGGCCCAGTGGCACTAAGGGCATGGAAACAAATGAATGGGCCACAAGGAGTAGTGCAAAGGGAATACTGACAGGTGTTGATAGCGGATAGAAAGGAGTGTGTGGAGTAAGCCAGCAAGAGAAAAATGACTCTGAGGTGGCTGATGGACACACATACCGAGGAAGTCAAGAAAAGCAGCTCAGCTCATTGCGTGAAGGGCAAAGATGGGAGCTGACGTTCATCAGGTGTTCACAGTAGGCCAGGTGTTTGGCATGTGTGCGAAGAACATAAAGCACATGCAGAGAATACACAGAGAAAGGACAAGCCTAGTTCAAGGCACGCTTGAGGTTCCAGAAGGGGGAGATGTCCAGGGAACAATTAAAAACATGAGGCTGGCGCTCAGAAAAGACTGTTCCACACACAGGTTCCAGACTCATCTGCGCAGAGACAAACGTCACTGCAAAGGTGGGTGTTGTTGACAAGCGGACACGTTTACAGGGAAAAAAAGAGTGTTGAAGACCACATTTACAGATGGAGCAAAGAGCAAAAAAAAAAAGTCTTAAAAAAATGGAAAAGGCACAGAGAATAGGACGAATCACGAGGGTATTATCATGGAAGACAAGAGGTGAGAGTTTCAGGAAATACGGAGACAGGTAAATCCGAGTGAATGCAAGAAGAGGAGGTTCAAGGACAGGTAACAGGTGAGCAACTGGAAGTAGCAAGTCTCCAAGGAAGCAATTTCTGTGACACGGTGGGAACAGAAACCAGACTTAAAGAGGTGAAGAGGGTTGGCGGCTGAGCTATATAGAAGGAACAAGTAAGGTTTGTTCTTTCTGCTGTGTGAGTTGCAAACTTTCCCTTCTGTCTCAGGGCATGTGAAAAGAGAAGGCTCTCATTTGCCTGTTTTTCTAGGAAATACTCCTTGAACAGAATCGGCCTCATCTTTTCTGCCGCCCCAGGAGCAAGCTTCATCTCTCACGGTGAATGTCTGTGCGCTGCTATCGCTCAGGTAAGAGAGCGGCTTGAGGATCACAAAGACGTCGACAAGTTAATTATCATTTGGGAGATAGGGCTGCACAGTCATTAAAAACCTGGACTTGTCGGGGCTCAGGAGAAAAGAATCTGACTAGTATCCATGAGGACGCAGGTTCGATGCCTGACTCCGCTCAGTGGGTTAAGGACCTGGTGTTGCCATGAGCTGTGGTGTTGGTCGAAGACGTGGCTCGGATCTGGCATTGCTGTGGCTGTGGTGTAGGCCAGGGGCTACAGCTCCAATGTGACCCCTAGCCTGGGAACCTCCATATACCGCAGGTGAAGCCCTAAAAAGAAACAAACAAACAAACAAACACCTGGGCTTCAGAGTCAAATAGCTTTGAGTTTGTCTGGGAGCTATGTGACCTTGGGCCAGGTACTTAGAAACTTCCTGAGCAAGATCTAGGAATTGCAAAGAAGGGAAGAGCCAGTGATCCACGGAGCACACGGGAACAGAAGTGGAGGAAGTGCTCATCCTGTGCCAGACACGGTTCTTAAGCATATCGTACATCTTGACTCATTGAATTCGCACGACAGCCGTGCAAGGCAGGCACTAGTCTACAGATGGTGGAACTGAGGCATATAAAGGATAAATCTGCCTAAGGTTATGGAGCTTTGATTCTGACCTGACTCCGAGGCTGGCCTTCATGCATCCAGCCCCGAAGCAGTAGAAGTGATCCCTCTGTGTCTTTTCTACTTCTCTCCCTCCTGTTCTATCTGCCCTTTGCCGATGGGAGCAGAGGAGGGCCCCTCTGGTTTGCCGATTCATATGAAAGCTGGTGGGGAGGCTGCACCTGCCTTCTGTTTCAGTTCTTATGCCTTCCCAGTGTCCTTTTCTTCTCTCCCAAAGGAACAGAGACAAAAGAGGGGGGATCAGTCGGAAGACCTTGGACTAAGGCTCCACCATGTACTTAATTGCCTGACTCTAAGCTTGCTTCATGGTTCTCTGGGTCCAGTTCATACAAGATCAGGGGACTGATGGCCACCTGAAGGGCTGCCGGGAAGAGGGAAGCAAACAACATTTGAACAGCAGCTACCACTGACACAGCACTGACACTCCAAGATGTGAGCTCTCACCGTCCTCGCTGTCTCTTTGGCCGGCCTCCTTCCGGGGGGGACCGGAGGTCAAATGAGACCTCACCCTCCCTCTGGAGCTCTGTGAACTAAAAACTGTCACCTGCCTCATAATGGATCCATTTTTATCCTTTTTGGGTGACCAGGACCTTCCTTCCCCAAGGATGGTAGATTGAGGATGTGCTTATCCTCCTCACAGCTGAAATGACACCTAATTCTTTTGTGGGCTTTTTTTTTTTTTTTTTTTTGCCTTTTTAAGGTGTCAGTCGTTAAAAAGAAAAGGGCTCATTCATCACACTAATTGGTCCCCCACCCACCCACCCCTGCTCTATGATCTGGGCCACTTCTCCATGTCAGCTCTGTGGTCCCCAGGGCGAGCTGGGCCCTAACTCCAACTTGTCTGCTGGTGGTGTCCCCTGAGCCTATTTTTAAGGCGGCTCTTGTGTCTGATCTGAGCCATTGTCCTCCAACACCTGGCTTCGGTCCCTGTACACACAGTGCATCCCAGCCGTCTAAGTCATGGGGTTGACAAGGAGCCTCCTGAGGGCAGCGCCACACCCCCCTTCCCTGGGTGTGACTATTTCTTTTCTTTCCTCTTTTTTTGGCTTTTTAGGGCCACACCCATGATATATGGAGGTTCCCATAGGGGTCAGATCGGAGCTTTAGCCGCCCGCCTACGCCACAGCCACAGCAATATGGGATCCAAGCTGCATCTGTGACTTAAACCGCAACTCGCGGCAACGCGGGATTCTTAACCCGCTGAGCGAGGCAAGGGATTGATCCCACGTCCTCCTGGATGCTAGTCACATTCGTTTCCGCTGAGCCCCGCAGGGAACTCCCCCAATTTTGACTCTTTCTGACGCCACTTCTCACCTGTCCTCCGGCTCCTCTCTGCCCCCAGCCAGGAGCCGGCAACCCCGCCTCACTGTACCAGCTCCTCCCCCGGAATTGTTTCCCTGGGCAGCTCTGAAGCTCAGTAGCAGGGGTCCCCGCGTTTACTTCCAGAATGAGCATTTTTTTGCTTTGATTTATGACTTGTTTTAAGAGGCAGGAGCTTACCAGACAAGTTCCCTTCGGCTCTGAAGCCTGCACACCCTCGCCAGAACATCCTCGAAGAGCCACAGGGAGGGAGGCGTTTGAAGTGGCTTCAGAAATCCCCCAAGTTGCCATGGCAATCAAGAGCTGTGAGTCAGCACCACCTTCTGGGTCTTTCTGTTTCCACCGAAAAGGCTGCTGGAGGAATCTGTTCTTTGTCAACAACCACCCCAGGAATGCGGCCGGTCTTCCAGCTGCCCCACCCCCTCTCCCTTCCCCCCCATTCCCGCCGATGGTCCACTGCCTGGAAGCAAGGGACCCCCAATTCAGGACAGCGGTTTGTACCCCGGGAAAGACAGGAGGAGAACTCAGGGCGTCAGAGTCCCAGCCTGGGTCAGGACTACGTCGGAGCGTGTCTGTGTGGGTACAGGGTGGCCAGGCGGGAGTGTCCCGCGGCCGGGGCAAAACCACTCATCCTGAGCGGGACCCCGAAATCATCCACCTGCACTCAGCCCCGACGCTGAACCACAGCCACGCCCGACTTGGCTCTTCCCTGTCTCCTTTTCACTCCCGGGTCCTCCCTGCCCACGCAAGTGTGTTTCGACTGCATTAGGGGAACTTTCCGAAAGCTCCATCAATGCTTCCATTTAAAGCATCAATAGACGGTGTGAGCTCTAAGAATGCTTTCCATCCCGCTGTTTCCACCGATCCTGGACATTGTCAGTATTCTCCCCCAATCTTAGTCAAAGACCTGCAGAGAAATAAAGGCTTAAACCAAGCTTCCAGTTCTCAAATTCTGACCTTGCCTTCCTCCTCTGGGACCCTGCCAATTTTGTAAGGTGCTGTTCTCCCTGATGGCAGGAGACAAGAAATTCAGCCTACTCCCCCGCCACACCCCCCTGCACTGGCTGTATCCACAGCACATGGAAGTTTCCAGGCCAGGGACTGAATCCAAACCACAGATGCAGCAATGCCAGATCCTTTAACCCACTGCACTCAGGCCAGCGATCCAACGCTCGACCCAAGCTGCAGCAGTCAGATTCTTAACCCACTGTGCCACAGTGGGAATTCCAAACTCAGCCTAGTCTTATTGGTAGGGTGTGTTGGCAATGTTTGGGGAGCCAGCTTTTGATCGGAGAAAAGGGGAAAAGGCATTCCGTGTGATTATCCAGCCATCAAAGATGAGAGGTGATTTGCAGCACCGCAGACTCAGCCTGAGTTAGGGAGAAGGGGAGCTGCACGCAAAATTGGGGAAAGCCCTGATTTCTCAAGCTCTCTGGGAGCCCTTGCAGAAAAAGGCTGGGATCTGGGAGTTTGGGTGTGGGGCAATGCTGGAGGCAGAGACCACAGCTTCGCGTGCCCCCATCACTCTCTACCTTCCCCCCAGCTTAGTTTTCCTCCACAGTTCTCATCACCTGATGTCAGATCATGTATTTAGGTTACTTGCGTCTTGTCTGTTTCTCCAGCTAGAATGTAAGCTCCATGAGGTCTCTATCCTATTCCCTACTAGAGCCCGAATGCTTAAACTGTGTTTGGTACATAACAGACAGTTGATATTGAATGAATGAATGAGTGAATGAATGAGTAGGGTAGTGATCAGCCAGAAAGGCAATTTCATCTGCAAGCAATTTCATCTTCATCATCTCGTGGCCTGTGTGTCTTTAAGTGGTGTTGGCGATGGTGGTTTGGGGCTGCTTAATGCAAAGCGTCCCTGAAGGCAGTTGTTTAAAAAAAGAAGCATCTCGGGAGTAAAAATAATAACACCGAGAAGTTTATGGAGAACAATGCCAGGCATTGTTCTAATTCTTTTACATGCGTTAACTCTGTGATTTTCACAACTATGCTTCAAGTGGGTACTATTATTAGCCTGGTGTTACAGGTGAGAAAACTGAAGCAATGCCTGAAAGGCAGTTAAGTAACTTTCCCTGTGTCACATGGCCAGTCCAAGCCTCCTTTGGTCCTAGACTAGTTCCCCAGGGTAAAACCACAGCTCTCCCTTCTAGCTGGATGACTCTACATCCTGAAGGAGGACGCTGACTCCCAGTCAGGCTGCAGTGAGGGGGGCGTGGCTCAGGGGCAAGTGTGGGCGGGGACAAGGAAATGAGGGTTGCTCCATCCCAAACTGCTCTCCTGGATGCCTTCATCGACCGCTCTCCCTTTCCACCTCCTTGCAGGGCCTGCTCTGTCCTAGCCATTCCCCCTGGGAACTCAGTGACAAAGCCTCCCCCCTGCCCTGGGGAAGATGTAGCACTGCGGCTTCGCTGAGTGCCTGGCACGGTCCTCACTGACCTGGTTAGGGTTTCCAGGGTGAGGGCTGCTGACTAGACACACTGTTTACTGCACTGTACACTATATGCTATTGCCAGGACCCATCAGGTGGCAAAGGGCACGACTCCTTTAAGGTCTGAAGGTAAAAACGAAGCCTTCCCCCACCGCCACTGTTTGGGATGTTGGAGTGGTAAGTCCTGGCCACTGATTCTATGTGAGGCAAACGTGGACGCGCTGCCCCAGCCCTCCTGACCATGTCCTTCCTCCCCCAAATGTCTTTGCTTTAAACGTTTTGAATTATATCAAATTATCGATTAACAAGTGCTAATCAATATTCAAACAGGCATCTGCCAAAGGGCAAGCCACATCCCGGGCTATGACGCCGTTGGCGAATCTCTACCTAGGATTTTGAAAGAAAAGGCTGTAAGACGCTAGATCCAGAGTAGAGCGGTGGTGCTGCAGTGAAATCTCACACGAAACTACGAAGGCCGTTTCGCAGGGTAGGAAGACGGGCTCCATGCCCTCGTGTGGTTACGGTGCGTTATAGGCTCTCCTCTATTAGAACGGACCTTACTCAGAAAACACATATAACACTAACTGCTTCCTTATGACCATTCACATATAATCGTAATAGCTACTATTTACTGAGGGTTTCTCATAAGCCTGCGTCCTGTTAAGTCATTGGTTTACCGAATGTACTCTCCCTCCCCAGAATGGCATTGAACTTGGGCAGTCCCCCTTCTCTGATCCACGAGTTATACGTTTTGAGGCCCAGGGCCTCCCGGACATGCAGAAACACAGCCCCAGCCGTGTTTCTAAGTAGAGCTGGAGCCTGGGAGGACAGTGGGGAGAGGCTGGTGGGGAAGCCTGCATGGTGTCCTACTTCCCGGGCTCCTTAAAATCACTTCGCAGCGTGAAAGAAACAATCAGCCAGCCAAGACATCTACGCCTTGGACTTTTCATTTGAGGCTTGTAAGTCTCCGGAATTGCTGGGCCTTGATCAAGGTCTTAGGCCATCAGAAGAGGGGTACCTGGGGGTACACTGCACAGCCGACCTGCTCTCTGGTGAGCCTGGTGGAAGGGGGCGCCGTGGGGCATCACTGCTTAGCAAATTACTGCAATCACTCGAAGTGGACAGCTTGAGCTTCTCTGGGGTGTTTCCTTCACTCTGCTGACTGGCTGGGAAGGTGGAAAAGGTTGCAATTATCGCCGGTGGGAGCAAAGGGATCTTTACTGATTCCTGTTTCCATTAGCACCTGTGCCCTCAAATTCCGGCCACCGTCTCCTCCACGTGCCCCTCTGCGTTTTGAGGCAGGAGGAATGGAAAGGGAGTGGAGGAAGGTCCTGGGACGGGCCCCTGCTTAGAAGCATGAAACTGAGCCATCCCGGCGTGGGACGGTGTGTGTGTGGCACGGGGTGGGGGGGCGGGTCAGGGGGCCTTGTACACGCGGAGCTGAAAGCAGAGGCAGCAGGATGAGCTGCGAAGCTCCAGGCTGGTGTCAGTGGCGGGGCTCTGGCTCCGATTCTGCTACTCACGAGGCTGGGTGACCCAGGACCGCTGACGTAACTCCTCTTATCTAGAGATACAAGAAGGTCGAGCTGGATGGTCTCTAAGACTCCTTCCCATTTCTAACATTCCAGGAATCCAAATTAAAGACAGAAAGGTCTTTACGGATCCATGTATAATTCATGCCCTACATCCGAAAGGAATTTAAGACAGACCCAGATCAAATGAAGATCAAAAGTGACTAAGGTATCCCACGGCAGGGGAGAAGGTCGGACTAGGTACAGAAGACAGGCTAATTTCTTGAAGGACTGCTGCTCTATCAGAGGAAAAAAAAAAATCAACTTTCTCTGTTGCACATAATTCACTTTTCTGATACCTGCATACAGCAGGTATTTAAGGCTGCAGACTCTCTTCCAGACCCAGGGTCCCTTAGAGAACAAGGTTCTGGAGCTCATGGAGCCTGTATCTAAGTTGGTGGAAGGGAGCGGGGGGCAATGAACAACAGCGGCATGTTAAAAACATTGCAGATACCTGCTTTCCAGAACCTAGTTTCCAATGCCCTTCTCCAATAAAAGGAACTAGGCTCCTTGGGGAAATGGATGGTTCTAAGACTGGAGCATGAAGTACACCAGCTGAGCCTGGAGCATGTTATTGTGCCCAAAGCTAAAGAGGTGCTCACGAGAAGCAAAAGCAAAACTCCTCATTGATAGCAGTACATCCAAAGGGCACAGGGGCCAAGCGAAAGAGCTCCCAGTGGCCAAAGCTGGCCAATAAAATGTAGGATTGAATTATAACTGAGAGTATAAAATATCCATGAGTAAACAGTGTATACACTGATAGAAAGACACAAGTGAAAAAACTGATAAACAAGGAAGAAGAGAACAGATCTCTCATGCAGAAGAATTCCAAATAATTCCTGTAGCTACTCCACCCTGAAGGAGGAGAATGTAACACTAGACTCCTTAGGTGTGGGCCATGCTTAGCGACTTCCTCCCCAAGAGAACAGTGTGAGGAGTTGACGTTGTGGCTCAGAGATCACCGACTAGTATCCAGGAGGATGCGGGTTCCATCCCTGGCCTCACTCAGTGGGTTAAGGATCCGGTGTTGCCGGGAGCTCTGATGGAGGTTGCAGGTGCAGCTCGGATCCCGCGTTGCTGTGGCTGTGGCATAGGACTACAGCTGCAGCTCTGATTCGACTCCTAGCCTGGGAACTTCTATATGCTGCCAAGTGCAGCCCTAAAAAGCCAAAACAAACAAACAAACAACCCAAAAACCAAAGAGGACAGTGTGGAAACAGGGGGGAAAAAAAGAGTAATTTTAGAATAGAGAAACCTGCAGCACAACTCTTTCAGCCAGATGATGAAGGACAATATCAGCAGTCATAAATCATGGCAATAGTATGTGCCCTTGAAATGATGGGATGAAAATGGCACTTTATGCGTGTGATCTTCCTGGCCAAGCCCATAGCCCAGCCATGAGGAGACCATCAGACGAGTTCCAACAGAGGAGCATCCTGCAATACGGATGGCCAGCACTCCTCAAGTACTCAGCTGTCAAGGTCATTAAAAACAAGGAAAATCAGAGAAACTGTCACAGCCAAGAGGAGCCCAAGGAGACATGTCAACTAAATGTCATGGGGAACCCAGGAACAGGAAAAGGACATCGGGTAAAAACTAGAACCTAAATAGCTATGGACATTAGTTAATAATATCTGTTCATCATTGCAGCACACTATGCAATAGTCAGGTCATGGAAACAACCTAAATGCCCATTGACAGGGGAGTGGATAGGGAAGATATGGAACATACACACAATGGAATGTTACTCAGCCATTAAAAGGAACAAAATGACAACATTTATAGCAACATGGATGGACCTAGAAGTTATCATGCAAAGTGAAACCAGTCAGACAATTAGACACCAATATCCAATGCTACAGCTTACATGTGGAAACTAAAAAAACAGACACAATGAATTTCTTTGCAGAACAGATACTGACTCACAGACTTCGGAAAACCTATGGTTTCCAAATGAGACAAGTTGGGGGGTGGGGGGATGCACTGAGGATTTGGGATGGAAATGAGTTGTGATGATTTTTGTACACCTATAATTGTAATAAAATTCATTAAGTAATGGAAAAAATTTAAAAAAGAAAACAAAAAAAATCTGTTCATTAATTGTAATAAATGCACTGTTCTAACATAAGAAATTAATAATAGCGCAGTTTCAGTCATGGCTCAGTGGTTAACGAACCCGACCAGTATCCATGAGGATGCGGGTTCAATCCCTGGCCTTGCTCAGTGGGTTAAGGATCTGGTGTTGCCGTGAGCTATAGTGTTGGTCACAGATGCGGCTCAGATCCTGCACTGCTGTGGCTGTGGTGTAGGCTGGCGGCTGCAGCTCCAACTGGACCCCTAGCCTGGGAACTTCCATATGCCGTGGGTGTGGCCCTAAAAAGCCAAAAAAAGAAATTGATAATAGCGAAAATTGTGTGCAAAGACAAAGGGTAATATGGAAACTCTCTGTACTATCAGCTCAATTTTTTTGTAAACCTAAAACTATTCTAAAAAATAAAATCTATTTTAAAAGAAAAGAATATGAAGGTCAGAGATAGAAGTCAGAGACTCTCCTGCTGGCTCTGCATAAGCAAGCACCCGTGAGCCCCACGGCTGCAGAAAACGAATTCTGCCAACAGCATCATGATCTTGGAAGAGGACCCCGGCCTCAGATGAGACCCCAGCCCTGGCAGATACCTTGACTCCAGTTTTGTGAGACCCTGAGCAGAGAACCCAGTTCAGCTTGCTTGGAATTCTGATTCATGGCAGCTGTGAGATAACAAATGTTTGTTTTCAGCTGATTTTTTTTTTTTCTTCTCAGGGCCGCACCCGTGGCATATGGAGGTTCCCAGGCTAGGGGTCTAATCGGAGCTACAGCTGCCTGCCTACACCACAGCCACAGCAATGCCAGATCCGAGCCACATCTGTGACCTACACCACAGCTCACGGCAATGCCGGACCCTTAACCCACTGAGTGAGGCCAGGGATCGAGCCCACAACCTCACGGTTCCTAGTCGGACTCGTTTCTGCTGCGCCACAACGGGAACTCCTTAAGCTGATTTTTTAAAAAAAATCAACCAAAACCACAATAATAAACATTTCATAAAGTTCGAGTGAGTGTGCTGCAGAAAATTCAATTAATGAAAACGTAGAGAGTGACTGAGTGGCTTCATTCAGTTGATTCATGGCAGAAGCCCTTTCTGAGGGGGTGGCTTTGAATTTGGAATCTGAATCCTAGGAGGAACCAGTCATGAGACACTGGCAGGGAAAGCACTGTGCGCAAAGACATTAGGTAGAGCCAGGGCCCATGGATTTGATCCCTGGTCTAGGAACTTCTGCATGCCACAGGTGTGGCCAAAAAAAAGAAAAGGCCTCAGGAAAGGAAGTGAGGGAGGTAGACTGAGCCAGATTACAAAGGGTTTAGGAGTTCCCGTCGTGGCTCAGTGGTTAACGAATCCGACTAGGAACCATGAGGTTGCGGGTTCGATCCCTGGCCTCGCTCAGTGGGTTAAGGATCCGGCGTTGCCGTGAGCTGGGGTGTAGGTCGCAGACGCGGCTCGGATCCCGCGTGGCTGTGGCTGTGGCGAAGGCCGGCGGCTACAGCTCCTGTTAGACCCCTAGCCTGGGAACCTCCATATGCCACGGGTGCGGCTCTAGATAAAGGCAAAAAGACAAAAAAAAAAAAAGGATTACAAAGGGTTTCCACCTTGGACTGAATATTTGTGTGCCCCGATTTCTCACATTGAAATGCTAACCCCCAGGACGGTGGCAATAAATGGAGGTGCCTCGGGGAGGTGATCAGGTCACGAGGGGGTGCCCTCACGAGGGGTACTAGGGGTCTTATAAAAGAGGCTCCAGAGAGTCCCACGGCCCCCCGCTGCCACTTGAGAACACACAAGAAGGCGCCTACCATGAACCGGAAAACGGGTTCTCTCCAGATACGGAATCTGCCAGTACCTCGATCTTGAACTCGCCAGCCTCCAGGACAGCAAGACATAAATACCTGTTCCTTTTAAGCCACCCCGTCTCTGGTCTTTCGTTACAGCAGCATGAGCTAGCTAAGTCAGCTTATAGAGAAGGGCAAGGAATGTGGATTTTAAGTGAGGAATGTGGGTTTTAAGTTCAAGTGTAAGCTGTTGGAGCACCGGTAGTGGACCCATGAACATCTGATTTATCGTTTCAAAACTCTCATGCCAGCTTCTCTGAGAAGGACTGGTTGCTGGTGCCAGCTTCTAGACCGAAGCCTCCAGCACTGGCCTGGGCATTAGACAGAAGCTCACGGCAGAGATGATGGGTGCCTTCCAAGACGTGGGAGGAGGCGTCAGTGTGCTGATGGGGTGCCGCATGGGCTAGACGGATTGGATAGTCACACCCGTCTTGTCGATCTGCGTCCGTGGGGTGGCTCTGAGCTTCACCCGGCCACTGGGTTACAAGCACTCGCAGCAGTCACATGCTCCCTGGCCAAGCTGTCCTTTCCCCCCCGTGTCACCCTGTCCCTGTACTTCTGAGTCCCACGAATGAGTCATCCAGACACTTGCTTCTGGCAGGCGCTGGCACCCGAAATGTGTTGTGCCGGCCTGCGCTGGATCTTCCCCTGGAGGCCCGGCCAAAGGGGAACCTGGATCCCACCTGTCACCCCCCAGCCTCCTGGCCCCACAGAGCTGCCGTGCTTGGTTAATTGCCTTGTCTGGGTTGAGCGTTGATGAAACAATTAGTTTGGGAGGCGGGTGGCCCTCTCTTTAACCCCAGACATGTTTAGAGCTGCACAAGAGAAGAGTCCAGCGTGGGCCATCTCCCTTCACGTGGGGACAGAGAAGAGGCTGCCACCAGAACTCTTCCGTTTTGATTTTGGGCCCGGCCGTTCCATGGAGACTCAACGACAACTCCACCTTCAGACCCTTGACTTTAAATTTACCTTTTCTACTCTTGCTCCTCCTTTTCTTCCTACTCACCACACCCACGCCTGCCAGCTCAGGGGCACCACGGCTTGTGGCCCCCACGACCTATTCTCCCTTGCCCCCCCCCATCTAACCCTTTGGGCACTAGTCTGTTCTGTGTTATAGGTACTGGAAATGTCAGTCTGGGTGACAGCCAAGGCCATGGGACCTTTCTGTCATCAATACCTACAGTCGGGGTGACTGATTGCTTTTTCCATGCTAATGAGGTGACTGCCACAGGTAGCTGACTCTCCAGGTCCTTCCACGGGTCAGTCCTAGAAAATGAACTCCTGGAGGGCAGGGGCTGGCCGGGTTCAGGGAGGGGTGGGTGCAGAAACGCTCCGTTTGGGATGCACAGGGTCCTGCAGGACAAGGCATTGTTTCTGGATTGACCCTCGCAACGCGCCTCCGCCCCCAGTAGCTCTTATGCTGAGCAGTTCCTGTACTGAACACAGCTTCTGCCCCGAGTCTGCTCCCTCCCAGGCTCTGAATGAAACTGAACCCATGGGCTCCACAGGTGGCAGCTTCTCTGGGCCTGGGGACCCCCCCCCCCAGCTGAATGCGGCCTGGTTGGAAAGGACACTAACTGGAGAAGGAGGAGAGGGCCCTTCCTCTGCTCTGAACTTGGTCTTCCCCAAAAGACCAGGGTTCGAGGGGTCAGCCCTTTGTCGCCCTGTCCTTCTTCCTCTCCTATCAGGGCCTGTCTGAGGGTGCCCACAGGAGTGTGGTCACTACTTCTGAAAACCGAGTGGGACCCCGTGGGGCTGCTGGGCACAAAAGCCCTTCTGTGTCCCCTTCCCATTTCTTGTCCTTAGGAAACAGGCTTCATTCAGCCTCCGCGACCTTCCCTGAGTTCCAAAGGGAAGGTTCAAATAGCTCCTAAGCCCGAAAGGGAGAGGATGCGGAGACCAGGGAGGAGAAGTCAGGAAACAGTCGTGCAGCCTAGGGGCAGCTCCTGGTTCCCGCTGGAGGGACACATATGATAGTATCTTTGAGCTCTTCTGCACAACTAAAGCCCCCCAACAAATGGAAGATGTTAACTACTTGATGAAGCATCCTACATTCCAGGACCACCAGAATAGACCCGGGGGGACCAAACACCAGCTTCGGAGAAGAATGCAAGCTTGCACCTACCCGGATCCTTATCTTATTTTCCACCCCCCACACTGTAAAACCAATTCTTATTCTCTCCCAAAGGAGGGCAGTCTCTAGCGCTTTAAGCTGCTGTAGCCTCCTTTGCTTGGCAAAGCTGGTTTTTTTTTTTTTTTTTTTTTTTTTTTGTCTTTTTGCCTTATCTAGGGCCGCACCCGTGGCATATGGAGGTTCCCAGGCTGGGGGTCTAACAGGAGCTGTAGCTGCCGGCCTTCGCCACAGCCACAGCAACGCGGGATCCGAGCCGCATCTGCAAACTACACCACAGCTCACGGCAATGCCGGATCCTTAACCCACTGAGCAAGGCCAGGGATCAAATCCGCAACCTCATGGTTCTTAGATTCGTTAACCACTGAGCCACGAAGGGAACTCCGCTGTTTTTTTTTTTCACCTTCACCCAAAACTCTGTCTGGGTGTTTTTATTTGGCACCAGTGAACAAAGACAGTTTCCATAACACTTCCCTGTTTGGGCAAAGGACAGCTCCACCTGTGGATACAGGTAACAAAGCTCCAGGGCAGATGGATGGGTTCACGCCAACCAGGACTGTGCACCAGTCAGCAAGAAACGGTTCTTAGAACAGCAGCTTCTGCAGAGCTCTTCCAGATGCTAACATTTTATCATGAACTATGGGTTCGCCACACTTAACAAAAAATAAAAAAGGAGTGTACGTGTTGGAAAAGCAGGTTTGGCTGGGAATCACGAGCAGTCTGGCCGAAATTGTTTATCCCTAGAACCATAATATTTAGAGCTGGAGAGATTTTTTTTTTATTTTTTTGCTTTTGCTTTTGCTTTTTAGGGCTGTAGCTGCAGCATATGGAGGTTCCCAGTCTAGGGGGTCAGATCAAATCAGCCACAGCAATGTGGGATCCAAGCCGCATCTGCGACCTACACCATAGCTCAAGGTAACGCCGGATCCCGGACCCATTGAGGGAGGCCAGGGATCAAACCCGAGTCCTTTCTTACGGATACTAGTTGGGTCGGTTACTCCTGAGCCACACAAGGAACTCTCAGAAATGAACTTTAAACTCTTCTATGCCTCACCGCACACTAGGGTCACCCCCGGAAGTTTGGCTTAGCTGGGTCTGGGGTGAGGCCATCAGGGCTTTGAAAAGCTCTGCTGGAGATGCGACTGCACAGTGACTGAGAACCACCACGCAGGCTGAGGGAAGCCACACCCTCATCATTCCCCGGAGGGGAGGGGCCTCAGACCCCGGGGCTGGTCCAAGAGCTCTCAGACTGGTTCCCCAGGGCCCTCGGCTTCTGGGCGGTCTGGGACTTCAAGGCTCCTTTAGAGCCTGAACTCAAACCTCTGGTCAGGACAAGAATTACCAGACCCTTATCACTGTCCCACCAATCTCACTGTAACGCCCTTCCCCACCTTAAACAACCAGGCCTCCTGCTCCCTGCCCCCTGCGAGGAAAGGTATGTGGCCCACTCCTTACCCCGCCCCTACAGGGACGTTATACCGCCCCCAACCAACCAGCAAGTGTATCCTAAGACCTTTCTTTCCCCAACCCATCAGCAGGTCAGCAGGTGTATTGTGAGACCGCTCCTCTCCCAGGGGCTACACAAGCAGATACGCCCTCAGCACATTGGCTCTCCCTGATCATCAGGAAGTCATCCTGCTGCATTAAACAGCATCTCTCACCTCAATAAACTTATCCTTTTTTTTTTTTTTTGTCTCTTTAGGGCTGCACCTGCGGCATATGGAGGTTCCCAGGCTAGGGGTCTAACAGGAGCTGTAGCTGCCGGCCTTCGCCACAGCCACAGCAATGCGGGATCCGAGCCGCGTCTGCGACCTACACCACAGCTCAGGGCAGCACTGGATCCTTAACCCACTGAGCGAGGCCTGAGCATGGCCAGGGATTGAACCCGTGTCCTCATGGATACTAGTCAGGTTTGTTAACCACTGAGCCACGACGAGCATTCCAACTTATCCTTCTTTTCACCAACCCGCCCCCCCATGTCTGGGAAATTCTTTTTCCGACCCTTGCACCCAGACCACGACAGGCAGAACCTCAGAACTGGGGGGCAGGGCTCCAGGAACCCCATCTTCCCACTGTCTGCCTCACGCCCTCTTCTGTGAGAGTTCCCACCCAGGGTCTCAGGTGAGTGGGGAGTGTCGCAGTGATCCCACCCAGGCACAGTGGCGTGTGGCCCGGCCAAAAAAAGGCCAGTTGGTCCATCACATTCTTTCTTGGAATCTGTCGGCATTGAAAGGTGGCATTGAAAGGTACGGCTTAGCACCCCGGCAGGATGGGTCCGGCCTGGGGAAAGGGGAAGGGGGGACGGGAGCAGCAAAGAGCTGGGAATACCTCGGAAGAGGTGGAGATGAAAGTGTGGCAGTTCCCAGAGCTCCTGGACTCCTGCTCTGCCTAAGGCCTGTTTGCTCAGCTTTTCTTGGATTCCTAGGAGGCCTCTCTAGAGCCTTTGAAAAGCCCGGTTTTACTGGAGCCTGTCTTTGTAGAGGCCAAAAGAGACCAAAAAGGGTCTGAGAGAGAACACTCAATACCAACAGAGACACTCCACTTTTATCTTTTCCCATTTCGGGGGTCAAGGAAGCTTTCGACTGAAAGGTGGAAACCAAAAAGACTCCAAGCTGCTAAAACAAAGTATGGAAATCACGGGCCCAGTGTGAGCCTTAGCTTCGGTGAGGACACCTGGGCACAGGAGAACAACAAAAATCAAGAGAAGGTAACAGGGCTGTTTTATGAGCCCCTATCTCGGTGGGAGGCCAGGAGGCCCAGGGTGCCTCTCCCCCCAGTCTCTGCCCCAGGTTCAGGTGTGAGACCTACAGTGGGCAGCTCCGGGCAGGGGACAGCTGATTCTGGTGGTAGAAAACTTGGGAGGCCTGGGGCTCCCTGGAAAGCCCTGGCTTGGGAATTCCCAGCACAGGATGCCTGTGTTTTGAGGGAAATAAGGATAAAGGGCCATGTGCCAAGTTGTACCTTGCGATTCTCTTCCTCCTCTCCCAGCCCCAGCAGCCCCTGTACATTTATATGGACAGCTACCTCCTTTCTCCAGTTGGCCCCCGTCCTCCACTCCCTGCCCCCGGTCAGAGACTCAAGAGTCCGGTTGTTCACAAAAGGGACCTGAGTTGGGCTTATACAAGTGTTACCTGGCATCTAACTGGCACTGATTTCCCTACACGGGACTCACTGTTCTTTTTCCCCATACATAGTTCTGATTGCCTGTGTCTAAGCCCAATTCCTCCTCTTCCTAACTCCACGCCATTCATCCATCCCCTTTGACTCTGCACTGAGATTCAAACCAGGAGACCAAAAAAGCACATTTTAGCACTTCAGAGAGAAAAGAGATGTGGGACTTCAAGGCCTCTCCAATGACATAAAACTCAAAAAGCCTCTGGCTGGGATAGGAATTACCCAACCCTTATCATCCCAGCCCTGTCACTGTAATTGTTACAAAGTTACTGTGCCCCCCTCCCCACCTTGAGCAACCTGGCCTATTCCTCCTTGCCCCCCACTGGGAAACAAATGTGGCCCCCTCCTCACCCCACCCCTACAGGGGTCTTATACGCCTCCAATCAACCAGCAAGTGTATTGTAAGACTTCTCCCTCTCCTTTGTCTTCAGGGTACGCAAACAGATGCGAGGATTATCAGGAAATCAACTGCTGCTCTTGCAGCATCTCAATAAACTTGTCTTTCTTTTCACCCTGCTCTAAGTCTGGAAATTCTTTTTCCAACCTGCACGTGGACCACAACAAGAGGCACTTGGGATTAACTTTAGTTCTCCTGAACTGGAACTTATTCCCTTAGAGTGATAAAGTCTTCCTTCTAGCCAGCTCTTTACAGGACTGGATGGGTTCTATGGCCACGGCAGTAACAGACGGTGAGGGAGACGGAGGTCAGAGAAGGTCTAGCCCTGTCCTGCCACCTTTAGAGCCTCATTTGGTACCAGGAGCAGAATTAGGACCCATAAATCAAGGGTGAAGGTAGGCTTCTGAAGGGGAAACTGTCCAGAAAGCACCTGCCCCTCACCGTAAAGTACAGTATGTGCATAAAATGCTCACCCCAAAGTGAGCATGGTGCATTAATATGTACATTAAAAGCCCAAGCACCTCCTGGACTCAGGCTCTCTCCAGATCTGACACCTCTTAAAAGGCCATCCCCATACACTCTCTCCCACACCAGGTGGGCAAGGACCAGCAGTGGCGAGTGGCTAAGAGGAACTCAAAAACGTTTGCAGAATGAGTAAACGAAAGAGCCCCACAGAGTGAGTGGCGGACTTTGTCTGCTGTGCCCTCCCCCTGCCCTGAAGTTCTCTCGGAATCCCGGTAACCCAGGACCTCCCACCCCGCAGCCCCCCGGGCCTTACCTCCCATGAGAAAGAGAAGCCCTGCCACGTACTGCATAAGGCCTCGGTCCCAGCAGCAGCCCAGCACACCGATGATCCAGCCGAAGAGGATGATGGCCACTGCCATGCCCATGAAGCCAGCAGTCATCCTGCGCAGGTCTGCAGGGAAGCAGGCAGGCAACAGTTAGCATCAGAGCCCAGAACTCGGGGTCCGGTGCACCCTGGCCCAGAACCAGAGGGAGGGCATGGGGCACCACAGGGGCAGGGAGGCAACCTGCCCTTTACAGACAGGTTGATACAACCAAGCCTTCTTCACGGAGGACAGAGCCCCCCGATGGTGACCGCATTCTTGTGTGCAGACACCTCCCAGGATAGCTTGGTCCACAAGCACAGGGAGAGATCACTATCGTAATAGCTGTCATTTCTTCTCCACCTCCTTTGTGCCAGGCACAGCACTGTCCTTCTCAAGCCTCTTTCCTGACCTTCTAAGACAGATACTGTCTTTTTGTTTTTGTCTTTTTATCATTTTAGGGCCGCACCTGCGGCATATGGAGGTTCCCAGGCTAGGGGTCTAACAGGAGCTGTAGCTGCCGCCCTTCGCCACAGTCACAGCCATGCGGGATCCGAGCCGCGTCTGCAACCACAGCTCACGGCAACGCCGGATCCTTAACCCACTGAGCAAGGCCAGGGATCGAACCTGCAACCTCATGGTTCCTAGTTGGATTCGTTAACCACTGAGCCGTGATGGGAACTCCTGTCTTTTATTTTTTTAAAGTTTTATTGCAGTATAGTTGATTTATAATGTTGTGATAATTTCTGCTGTATAATGTCTTTATCCCTGTCTGAAAAACAGAGTAACTTGCCAAAAGCCTTACAGTGAGTGAGGGGTAACCCGGATCTGTGTGGCTCCCGGGTCCTAACCATGGCGTCTCCTGCCTCTCTGGGAGGTGAGAACTCCTAGAGCTGGGCTGGGTCTCGGCAGTCGGGCTGCACCTGCCGAGAACCCCCTCCCTTGACTCCAGGGCTAGCTGGTCTCCCAGAAGGTCAAGTATGAGGAGGAAGCTGCTGGGGGTAGCACCGTGCTCCCCACTCCAAGCTGGCCCCTCCTAGGGCTCAGCTTCCCTTGCATGTGCGGTTGCAGGTGGGAGCCACACTTCCTGCCCTTAGACCGACGCCAGCAGGCCTCCTCGGGTCAGCCCAGCCTTCTTCATCAGGCCCTTCTCAGCTCCACTCCCCACTGACCTGCCGGACAGAGCCCGCCGCGGGCCCAGGGGCAAGAGGACCGTCTGGAAAGGTGGCGTTTTTAGCAGAAGAGAGACAGGAAAGCTGCTGCCCTGGCTCAGTGAGGGCCATGCAGCATCTTCCTCAGCTGGGCTTCCTCCCAGCTCCAGCTTCACCCTCCACGGCATCGTCCACCCCACCAGCCTCACACTCCCTCCCTGGACCCAACCTTCTTGCTCCCTTCTAGGCAACACCCCAACAGGGCTCCAAACAGGAGCGAAGCCATTTGCCTGGGCCTTTCGCCAAGGTTGGGGGTGGGGGTTGCAGAGCAGCCTGGAGACCTATGGGTGCTCCCCTTTCTCAGAGGAGGGGAGGGAGTGTGAAGAGGTGGGGGTAGGGGGATGGGCCAGCAAACTGCATCAGCCCCACCCCGCATCCCACGCCAGCACCGACTGTCTCTTCTTACCCCTGGGAAACAAGCACCCACGTTTCTGTCGGGAGCACTCACAGGCATTGCACCCCTCTGTGCCTCTCTCCCACCCCAGTCACCCCATGGGTGGAGCGTGCAGAGGATGCTTGCACAGTGTGCCTTGAGACCCCCTGTGCGCTCCACCCCCCACCCCTAGATGGACGTGGTCCTCGCTCCTGGTCCTGACACTGAAGATCAGACACTGGCAGCCCCCTCTCCACCCCGTAAGGAAGGTAGCTGGTTGGGGTGGGGGGGACATCAGCTGAGCCTGCCCTTGAGAAGTTTGGGAAGCGCCCCATCAGGGCCCTGTCTCCGAGGCTGAAATCCACAGGGAGCCACGGCTGGGTTCCTCCTCTCCTGAGTTCTCCTTCGTCCTCCCCACCCCCGCTGACCCAGGAACGCCTGCCGCCAGCCAGGTACACTCACACCCGTTACAGTCATTTCTGTGAACTGCCAAGGATACCTAACTATCACACCACACCTTGCTGACTGCTCAGATCATCAAATGAGCCAGCGGAAACTAATGATTTATTTGATGAGATTACAGTTCACCATCCACTTCTGCCATATTTCAACACACACACACACACACACACACACACACACACACACACACACAGTGTTGCGCTGTACAGATGTACTCCCCCTGATTCCCAACCCCCCCTGGGGGGGCATTTATTTTCCCTCTGCTGTGGTTGGTCAATCATGCTCAAATCCATGTTCGTATGATCTGACCCAAGAGCATTTACCCCATGCAGCCATTTGTTTTCTTAGGACTTTGTCTGGGTCTACGCAGGGATAGGTTTCAATTTGTTGTATGCAGAGACAGGTTCTTTTTTTTTTTTTTTTTTGGCTTTTTAGGGCCGCACCTGCAGCATATGGAGGTTCCCAGGCTAGGGGTCCCATCAGAGCTAGAGCTGTTATGATACCGTAACACAGGATCCGAGCTGCGTCTGTGACCTGCACCACCGCTCACGGCAACGCCAGATCCCTAACCCACTGAGCGAGGCCAGGGATCAAACCCGCAACCTCGTGGTTCCTAGTCAGATGCGTTTCCACTGCACCACGGTGGGAACTCCAATGGAAACTTTATTGACAGCATGTTTGATCCCAGCACTCAAATGCGTGCCTGGCTCCTGGAGCAGACTCCTCGTGTAACCAAGCAGGGCCCTGTGGGCTCCTGGGCACACAAACCTTTCTGTGTCCCCCATTTCTTGTTTTGGGAGAATAAACTTCAGCTTCCACGACCTTCCCTGAGTTCCAAAGGGCAGGTTCCAAGGATGCAGAGACCACTGAGGAGCAGTCAGGAAGCCGTAGTGCAGCCTTGGGGCAGGGTCCTGGTCCCTCCTCAAGGAATATAGATAAGAATATCTTTGCATTCTTTTACAGACCCCAAACCTCCAATAAATGGAAGATGCTAATGAAGCCTTCTTTATTCCAGAAAGAAGACCACCAGACCACTGAACACCAGCTTTGAAAACAATGTAAGCTTGCCTCTCCCCTGATCCTCATCTGCTGCCCTATTTTTCACCCCCCAAACTAAAAACCACCTCCCAAGCACTCTGAAGAGGGGGCACATCTTTAAGGCATTAGCCTGCTGTGGCCCTCTTTTGCCTGGCAAAACAATAAAACCATTTTTTCACTCCTTCGCCCAAAACTGTCTCCGAGTTTCTATTCGGCACTGGTGAGCAGAGGCCGGGGCTCTGGCAACACTTGCTCAGCTGGAAATAAAGGAAAGCATTCCTGCCAGACAGGCACCCCTTCTCTTTCAACCACTATGGTCACCCTCGCCCCTCCATCTCCCCACAGCCCCCAACCGTAGTCCCTCACCTCCTTTTTCCTTTGCCACCGCAGCGGACTCCAGGAAGCCAGCTCTGAGCTGCCTCCTTGGTGGAAAAGGGCCCCGTCTTAAATCCATTTGGACTGATTCCTAGCAATGGGATGCTCCTTGCTACAGATGCTTGATTCGCTCTGCACTATGGTCAAGGGCAAGGAGATGATGGGAATGGGAAAAGAGAGGCCAAGGTACATTCAGTCCAAAGGAGGTTTATATCCCCTTATATTTAAGGAAATTTCTATGCCCCCGCGAAGCCGCTAGTTCTCTTTTTAATGCCCAGAAGGCTTCTAGGAAATATCTCTGGAGCCCTGTGGCAACAACCCTGCTGAAGCCACAGAGCACCTTCCCGCTGCACTTGGCCGGTACTGGTCCCTGGGCTCTGCGGACCCAAGGGAGCAAAGGTCCCACCCGAGGGACTGAATGGATAATGCGTCATTAAGTGGACAATGTGTCGTGTAAGGTGTGTGCACGTGTGCCGGGGAGGGACAAGTGGGCTGGGCGGGAAGAGGGAAGGCTCCGGTGGGAGAAGGAAAGCAAAGCGCTCGACGACCAAGTAGAAGAAAACAGCAAGAGGCAGAAGGGACACGGAGAGAAGAATTCCTCTTCCGAAAGTGCTGAGATAGATAATGTCATCTAGGTCCCATGGGGTGGGGGGGGGGCTCCAAGACAGAGGGGCCCTCTGCTGTCTCCTGAAGGCTTTGTCCACAAAGGCTGGGGTTCCCGCTAAGATTCTGCTCTGGAAAGAAGGATGAAAACCAGAGGTCAGGCCTGAGTATTTTCATTGACCCGAGAGGATACACACCAGCACCCTACAAGCCTGATCTTGCTCGAGTCCTGCACGTATAGCTGGTTATTTTGTCCTCGGTCCCATGTGGCAACTCAGTGGCTGCAGCAACAACTTATCAGGCAGGCAGGACAGGAAATATTCCTATTTTATAGGACTTAAAGAAGTTAACTAATGTACTGGCAAACGATCTCAGACCAATGGACTAAAAAAGAGTGGATGTGTGTGAGGGCCTACTTGGGGGCTCATTGTTAAAATTGCTCATTATGCTGACCCATGAGACGGACCACCTTGCTCAAGTGACATCCTGTTTTTGCCGCTGTGCCTACTTTCCCAAGACTACGAGACCCTGCCCCTCCCCCACTGGGGGACCCCACACACCTCCAGGTTTCTGAAGATTATGAGATCACCCTACCGGGAGACACCTCCAACTTTCTCATGACTACGTGACCACCAGAGTCCAGCTGCAGGCAAAAGATGAACTAACCTCCCCCCGCTTCAGGGACTCCCCATCCGCAGGGTATAAGAAGGCCCCGCGAGAAGGGCAGGGAGCTGGCTCTTCTCAAGGGTCAGTCAGCCTCCCCTTTTCTCTCTAACGCATTTCCTTCTCTTTGCCTGAACACCCAGCTCATTGTCTTTTTCTCCACACTCGCCTTACAATGGGTTATTAAGTTGTGTGGGAAAGCAAAATTAATAATGTCATTAAAAACCTACTGGATCATCATGACAGATGGAACAAAGGTATCTAGCATTGCTTTCTCCCAAATAAAGCCAGTATTATAGTTAAAAGATTTTTTTTTGTCTTTTTGCCTTATCTAGGGCCGCACCCACAGCATATGGAGGTTCCCAGGCTAGGGGTCTAACAGGAGCTGTAGCTGCCGCCCTTCGCCACAGCCACAGCCACGCGGGATCCAAGCCGTGTCTGCAACCTACACCACAGCCACGGCAACACCGGATCCTTAGCCCACTGAGCGAGGCCAGGGATCGAACCCGCAACCTCATGGTTCCTAGTCAGATTCGTTAACCACTGAGCCACGACGGGAACGCCCAAAGATTTTTTTTTTTAAAGACAGAAATCCACAAGGATGGCGAAATTGGGAAAGGGGGTGATGGCAACAGAAGACTGGAAACTGCAAAGCTAAGGGATGGTGTAATTGGCAAGGCAGACCTAAAGAGCCAAGACTAGAGCCAGCAGGGGGGAAGCTGAAAACCATCCTGCCAAGTCCCCAAAAGGCTCATGAACTGGCATGGACAAGGATGGAGTAGGAGAGTTACACAGGTAGTTGCAGAGGTCCCAGTAGGGACCACAGATAGAGCGGGAAACCTAGGGAACCTTGAGAGACCACTGTAAGTCAATAATCATTCAAGAAAGCCATCAGAATCACTGCGGGACAAAGCAGTTCTGTTTAACTATAAAACCATACATAAAAGCACAAGATAAGCCTCAGGTCATTGCGTGAAAGCCAGAATGAGACCTGCATTCGAGTTCAGCAAGATAATGATCCTCAGAGCCGAGGGCAGGAGTTTAAGGGGAAGATGGCGTCTCAAAGTAGGAGACCCTCATTATACAGAAAGCCGAGACAATTCAACGTGTTTAAGCACGTGCTACCACCCTTCTGCTGATCTGAATAAACGCCGTGACAGTCCTAGTTGACCTCATAGGATCAAATACTCTCTTACTGGACATGAAGGAGGAGCTAATGATATAAGCCTGACTTCTACTTGAAAAATAAAGAAGGAGGCTGCAGCTTTTTCCTCCTTCCACTTGCCTTGGATTATAATAACGTAGCCCACCTAATCCTCGGGGGAGAGCCTTCTCACCTGCCCGCGTATATGTCTCATGAGCATCCTATCTTAATAAAACTATTTCTTGCTTATCACTTTGTTTCTTGCTGAATTGCATCTGCACTGAGACATAAAGAACCTGGACCTCAGTAAGTCCAGACACCAGGTGAGTGATTCTAATTTAAAAAACCATGGGCTCAAGTCCCAATCTGGGTTTAGGCTTTGGATCAGGAAGATAAGCAGAAGGGAGGGAGATAAAATAAGGATTTTGTGCAAGTCATTCGAGATGGTGAAACCGAGCGGGGCCCTATGGGACTCCTGGTCAAAAAGTCTTTCTGTGTCCCCCATTTCTTATTTTTAGGGAATAAGCTTCAGCCTCCATGACCTTCCCTGAGTTCCAAAGGGAAGGTTCAAACAGTTGCCAATTAGGGAAGGGAGTGGATTGCAGAGACCAGGGAAGAACTGTCAAGAAACAGTGGTGCAGGCTTGAGGCAGGGTCCTGTTTGCATCAAAGAATATACATAACAATATCTTTGAGTTCTCCTGCAGAAGTAAAACCCCCACCAAATGGAAGCTGTTAACTACTTGATGAAGCATTCCACATTCCAGAAAGGAGGAGGATGATCAGAATCAGTCCCAGGGCCACTACGCAAACTCTGAAGACAATACAAGCTTGAATCAACCCTGATCCTTATCTGTGGCCCTATTTTCCCCTCTTAAAACTACAAAAACCACTTCCTATTCTTTTGCAAAGGAGGACACAGTCTTTAAGGCATTAGTCTGCTGTGGCTTCTGTATCCTGGCAAAGCAATAAAACTATGTTTTTTTCTCTTTTGCCCAAATGTCTTTCCCCACATTTCCATTTGTCAGGTAAGTGACAGAGGTGAGGTTTTGGCAACAGTGGAACTGGAACCCTAGCTACCCCTCACCCATCTCACCCTCCGGGGGGCACTCTTTGCCCTAGGACGTGGTGGGAGTTCTTAGGCCTGGGAGTCGACAATCTCAGGTAAGGGCTGCTCAGCACAGCTAAGGGTCATCACACACAGGGCAAGCAAGTGTCTATGCACATAGAGAGTGTTGAATGCTAACCCTAGAGACCAGCTCCCATAAGCTGACTCTAGCCTGGAAGCTGGGAGAGGCCATTCTGGTGATGACCAGCACACGAGAAAATGCCGGGACACATTGCCACAGGGAGGGGGAGGGGTGCAAAACCAGCCCTCTGACAACTTTTCGGTGATAATCCCATTGATGAGCCCATCCCCTACCCAGGGCTTCCAGGCAGCCCCAGATACCTGAGAAAAGTCAGAGACTGGGCAAAAAAGACATCGAGGAAACAAACTGCAGGGAGAAGAAATAATAATTTTATGGAGTTCCTGTGGTGGCTCGGTGGTAACAAAACCAACTAGTATACATGAGGAATCGGGTTCGATCCCTGGCCTTGCTCAGTAGGTTGAGGAGCTGGCGTTGTGGTGAGCTGTGTAGGTTACAGATGTAGCTCAGATATGGCATTGCTCTGGCTGTGGTGTAGGGCAGCAGTTACAGTTCCAATGTGACCCCTAGCCTGGGAACTTCCATATGCTGTGGGTACAGCCCTAAAAAGACAAAAAAAAAGAAGAAGAAGAAGGAAAGAAAGAAAGAAGAAAGGAAAAAGAAAAAAGAAAGAAAGAAAAAGAAAAAAGAAAAATAATAATTTAAAATTATTATTGGGGGGGAAAAACACAATAAGGTATCACCTCACACCTATCAGAATGGCTATCATCAAAAAGAACATAAATAACAAATTGTTGGGGAGGAAATGGAGAAAAGAGAACCCCCACACACTGTTGGTGGGGATGTAAACTGGTGCAGCCACTGTGGAAACCAGTATGGAGGTTTCTCAGGAAACTCACTGATCCAGAAATTCCACTCCAGGGTATATATGGGAAAAAATGAAAACAGCAGTTTGAAAAGATGCATGCACCCAAATGTTCATAGCAGTATCATTTACAATTGCCAAGATACGGAAGCAGGTATCCTACACCTAAGTGTCCACAACAGAGCAATGAAAAAGAATATCTTCTTAAACAATGGAATACTACTCAGCCATAAAAAAGAATGAAATTTTGCCACTTACAGCAGCGTGGATGGACTTGGAGGGCATGATGCTAAGTGAAATAAGTCAGAAAGAGAAAAACAAATACTGCATGATAGCACTTATATGTGGAATCTAAAAAATACAGCAAACTAGTGAATATAACAAAAAGGGAACAGACTCACCCATATGCAGCACAAACCAGTGATTACCAGTGGGGAGAGGAAAGGAGGGAAGGGCAATATAGGGGGAGAGGGTGGCACAAACTAGTGGGTGTAAGATGGGCTCAAGGAAGTACTGTACAACACAGGGAACGTAGCTAATATTTTGTACTAACTGTAAATGTAAAGAAATCTTTAAAAATTACACAAATTTTTTAAAAAGTAAAAATAGATTTTTAAAAACATGGTTAATATCCCCAAGAGATAAGAGAAGAAACACAGTTTGCCTCCATAAAGAAGAGGACATCATTGAAAAGAACTACCTGAAGAACAAAAACAATACCTTATAATAATGGAGTCAAAATAATTGAAATTTATATTCTAAAATCAATTCTAATTTGTGTCTTTGCATCCTATCCTGTTCCAAAAGATTTAGGAGTCTTACAAAGTGCACACAGTATGACAGGATAAAAATAATCAATCAGGAAATGAAGGAAAGGGAAAATAAAGAAATAAAAGGAAGATAAGATATCACATTCACACACAATATTTGGTCGACAAGGGCCTTAGAAAGGTTGTTATACTCACCGTATTTGGATTTAAGGCATTAGACATTATTTTCATTAATCCTTAAATTTTTGTTGCTTTTTGTTTGCGTTTGAGAAAATCCCAAAGGCCCCTCTGCCTATGGAATGACCCACATACAGGAGATGTCTATACAGTCCTCAGCTCCTTTCAATCCGAGAAATAAAGCTATCCCCGTCTATCTTCAAGTGTTTACCGTTTCCTCACCACCAGTGCAGAGCTTCAAACACAAATGCTTTCAGGAGCCGCACGACATTCTTAGCACCCAGCTACAAGGCATGCAGAAACGGTGGGGAAGATAATGACGTCAGGCCTAAAAGCTTGAGATTCAAACACAGACCTATTATTAATGGTCTCTGGGTTATTTTTGACCCTCATTCACCTCCCTGTGGGTCTGATCTTGGACTGAAGAGCTTCACTTCACAATAAGTAAACGAAAATTAGGAATTAGAACCAAGTAACCCAGCAGGTCATAAGAAATCCTGATTTAACCAATGCATAATCGAGCATTTATTACAAACTAAAGACTGTCCCACAATGTAGAAAATAATTAACATTTGTCCAGAGCTTAATGCAAACAAAACAACATATGCCTCATCACATTTTACATAGTACAAAAAGGTTATTTTCTTTTATGGCTATTGTATTGATTTTTAACCACCTCTACTAACACTAGAACTGCGACTGCTAATCTTGCTATGATTGTGACTATAAGTGCAGAAATTTCTCTGTCCTCATACTATAATATCCTAAGACTTTTCAGATAATGGAGAAGGGAGTTATGGGAAGAAAATAAATTTACTCAAAATGCATTATAAACCTGCAAACATGACTCACTTTGTAGATATAATCATTGATGCTATTTATCCACCACTAATGCATAGTCTAATTCTGTCATTTTCCTTCAAATTTATCTCACATTCACACACCTTAAGTCTGGTATGTGCCCAGTTGAGGTTACAGAGTCACCAGTTGAGCCCATTGACACTTTTACCTGTCTCTCAGTTACATTATGTTCTAGATCAATTCTCCTGTTCATGTTAACTTCTTCTTAACATGAGCTGCATTCTTAATTTAATAAGCCGCATTCTTATTAACTTCTTATTAATGAGCCATATTCCTGCTCATCTGTGTTACCCTGTGTATCAATTTTATTTCCTTAGGAATAAGAAATTGCCTTTTTTTTTTTAACTCTTTGTTCACCGTATCCACAGTGTACTTTGCACCCAGGAATTTACAAAGCTTGTATAGCTGACTCTTGAACAACACAGGGGCTTGGGGTGCCCCTCCTCTGCATGGAGGAAAATCCCTGTATAACGTATCATTGGTCTTCTGTATGCTCAGGTTCTCTGAAGCCATGGTTCTGCACCCATGGAGTCAGTTCACTGCAGATCTCGTAGGTAGGTATGTGCTCTGAAAAATACCTGCAAATAAGTGGACCCATGCGGTTGAAATCTGTGTTGTTCAAGGGTCAACTGTTACTTCTTTCTCCACCTCTTTCTGCTTTTTTTGGTTTGTTTGTTTAAAAAAGAAAAAGAAGGAAGGAAGGGAGAGAGAGAGGTGGAAGGGAGGAAGGGAGGGAAAAGGAGAGAGATGGGTGGGAGGAAGAGAAGGGAAGGGAAGGAAAAGGAAAGGAAAGAAGAGGGGGAGAAACCTAACTTATCTGTCTGAAGCCTTGAAAAATATTATGCAGGTTCAGCCTAAGAATAAGCCCTCTGGAAAGAACTCAGCGAGGTGGACCCTGCAGGCAAACGCTGAGATGAAGAAAAACCTTCTCATGAATCGTGTTGGGTTTGAGTCCATTATCTGTATTCCACGACCCTAATATTTGACATTTTCGTGTTTGAAATGAGAGAGGTGCATTCTAAACTTTTCAGAAAAAGGATTTCTTTCAGTGCAGCGGAACGGAGCATGCAGAAGGGGGCTGAGGAGGAGCGAAGGCACAGAGCAGCACTAATCAGAACTAGAAAAAGCAGTTCTCCTCCCTCCTGGAAAAACTCTGATTTGGAAGTTTACACTCCTATTAACATTTAAATTGAAAGGTATTCCTTGCAACTCTAGCGGGGAAACCAGGATATCTGCATTTAAATAAACACCGCTCAGAGAAGAAAAATATATATGGGCTCTGAGTATCTTTCTATTTGCGCTTTGAAGACCTTGAACGAAAAAACTGATGAGGATTGGAATTCTTTTTCTCATTAAAAAAACAGGAAAGTCTGCATTAGACCTTGCTGTGCCAGTAAAGACGGAGGGAGGGAGGGGAGATGCTGCATCAATGGTACCAAGGTCAAGAGCTTGACAGGACCAGCCAGGCCATGGTCCTTCTCCCATGGCCGCACAGGGCACCGCTGCACGATATGAGCACACTGCCTTGGCAACAAGGGCAGAAGAGTGTCAGCTGCCCCGGGACCTGGGCATGCATTCACAAATTAATCAGTCCCTTGGGGTTCAAGGTCACAAGAACTGGAGGGCAGAGTAAGGCGTAAGGCGGCGAGAGCAGATCTCAGTGGTCCCCCCCCCCCCCCGGAATCAGTCTTGGAAAGTAAGAAGCCGAGAGAGACATCAGGCAAGGAACATGTCAGCGGTGGGATCAGCTCAGAACAAGGTGATTCATGGGAGAAGGAATATTCTAGGTACCAATTACTGCACAGCCACCTCCTCTGAAAGGAAGTGAGGGTCTTGTTTCTCGGTAACCGCACAGAGATTCAGCAGACAGGGATGGAAGCACAGATTCTTTGAACCAGGCTATCCCGGTTCTCATCATGGTTCTACTATGACGTACTGGCTGTGTGAGCTTGAGCAAGTTAGCCCAACTCCCTGGATCTCAGTTTCTACACCTGTAAGTGGAGGTCGTGACGATACCTGGTTCAAAGGGTTATTAAGAGGCTTCAATAAGTTAGTGTGTGTAAATCACTTACAATAGTACCTGGCACAAAGCTAGAGCTGTACACGTATAAACAGAAGTGGAAGCCACCTAAATTAAAGCGATTCTGTTTTTTTCCACGCACCACATCTCTTACATGCACTGTACGTGAGCGCGCAAGAGCTCAGCAACATGTTGGGGCTAGTCTCTAATTAAGGGTTTGGTATCCAGAGGGAACAGGCTTCTGAGATCTGTTCTTGTGCCTCTCAGGTACCAGGAGAGGCTGTAGTGAAGGCTTTATGTTTCTATTGTTAATATTGAGATGCATCCACCCTGGAGTGTTGATGCTTCCTGTTCTTGGGGGACCAAAACAGCTGGAGGCTATAGCAACTAACAGCAGAGGTGCCAACGGCCAGAGAGGCTGTTTGAGTTCTGGGCTCTTGCAGTGAGCACTGTACTCATCTCAGAGGAAGAGACACGGGGCAAGACCATAACTCCTCAGTGATCTAGTTAATTAACGCTGAAACAGAGGGGTAGCTCAAAAATCTGGAATCTGAACCTAGGTTCATGTCTTCTCTGTAGAGATGTTTAAAAGGTTTTGCCTACAGCTTTCTTCCAGAGTGTAAGTTGGCTTGGAATCGTAATGTAGTTATAGTCAAGAAATGATTTTTAAGTGAAGACAAAACAGTTCTTAGGTTTCCATCGGAAAGTGCCCTTTGCTCGTCTCTGTGCCTCCATCTTTTTTTCAGCTCCCCGCTGTGCTCCGGTCATGTCAAACTACAGTTCTCTGAAAGTCCTGGCACTTTCCTTCCTCTTTCCTTTTTTTTTCTTTTTGCCTTTTCTAGGGCCGCACCCGCGTCATACGGAGGCCCTCAGGCCAGGGGTCTAATCGGAGCTGTAGCCACCGGCCTACACCACAGCCACAACAACTCGGAATCCGAGCCGCAACCTACACCACAGCTCACAGCAACGCTGGATCCCCAACCCACTGAGCGAGGCCAGGGATCGAACCCGCAACCTCATGGTTCCCAGTCGGACTTGCCAACCACTGAGCCATGATGGGAACTTCTCCTTCCTCTTTCCTTGATGGCGCTGTGCTCTCTGCCAATATGGCTGCCCACACGTTCCACCGGGCAAGTTTCTCATCCTCCTTAAAACTTCCCTGCAAAGTAAATGTCTGTGAGGCTTCTAGGGTGCATTAGCAGACACTGGCGTCTGCTGTTCAGGGCTCCTGCAGCACTTGGCTGATGTCACCCCTCTGGCACTTGCCACATCCTACTGTAATTATTTATGTCTCCCTTCATCCAACAAATGTGAGCTTGTTCAGGACTGTGGTCGTGTCTGGTTTATTTTGTCTTCCCAGTCCCCAGGGTGTTGCCTGACATAAGCAGGTGCTCAATAAATGTTTGCTAAATGAGATCACCATCCCAGCCTGTAACAATTACTACAACTGTGTACACCATGGACTGAAGCAAGCTGAGGGGGATGTATGTGCTTATCCAGTTCAACCCACTTCTTCAGGGACTCAAATGTCACTGTGACTTGAAGTCAATTCCTCTCGCTTCCAACAGTATTTTTTACGTAAGCCATTATTAACTATTGCTTAACAAGTCAACATGCCTTTTTAAATTTTAAATCATATTCACAAAGAAAAGCTCAACATAGGTTCAGATTCCAGATCACGCAGAGCTGTGCAATGTGGGGGCTCCTTACCATAAGGTTTAATGAGCACACATGATACCCCACAGATTATGAACCCAACCAGGTCTTTTCTCGGCCACCCCACTACCCTCCAAATCAGAAAGAGATTGTGGGGGAAGGAAGTTGCTGTAGAAATGAGAAGTGGTTTCTGGGTCAAGATAGGCTTGAAGCTTCCTGCTCCCCAGCCCTACCTCCGGATTAAAGAGCTGCCATAAATGAGGATGCGATGAGAGGCTGCCATATACAAATCACATTCATTGTCAAAACAAGGGAAGGCAAATTGCAGAATTCGTAGGCGCCTGATGAAAGGAAGCTAGGTCAGCAGCTCAAGCAAGTGCCTGGAGAGAAGAAAGAAGGGGGATAATAACCCAGAACAAAGAGGCAGAGTCCCAAACCAAAAAACCCTCAAGGCTCCCTTCTCCCTGTTGCCACACTGCTGAGCCAACAGCAGAAGCTGCAGAAAGAAATGACGAGAAGGAAACCAGATCAGCAACCAGACACACTGGAGCAGACCCACTAGGTGCCTGGTTCTCTGTCCTCGCTCCTGCTGTGAGCAAAGAGACCAGTACAATTGCTATTCCATCCTAGCGAGGCTCCTATTTCTTCTTTGTATCACGTGTTGTGTGTCACTGCTCTGAGTGCAGAGAATGGAAATGGGGGTGGCTTGGCCAGAATGGGTCCGTCAAGGGTCCCCACAGAGCGATCAGAATATGGGAGCTTTAAGACACACGAGCACCTTAGAGAGGGCTCACCTTTCCAGAAACATGCTGCAGGTGCCCAGACTTGGTTGATGGCAAAGAATTTGAAAGGCTGGGAAGGGGAAGATAAGTAGGAACAAACATTTATCTGCGCAGGCGCTGTGTTGGGCAATTTATGTAGGACCCGTCCATAAGGCCCTCCAACAGTTCTGTAAGGGAGGAGCTAGTTCTCTCATTTTGTAGACTTAGCAATGGAGACAACAGAATGTCAGTGGGTCAAGGTCACACAGCCAGTCAGGGGCAAGTCTCGGAAAGCGCTCCGTCTGCTCACGCCCTTTCTATCCATCCCTTAGTCCTTTCCCAGATTCCACGGCACTTCAAACCCAAGAAGAGAATTTAACATTCAGTAAAACACAATGGAATATTATTCAGCTATTAAGAGGACTTTTTTTTTTTGTCTTCTTGCCTTTATCTAGGGCCGCACCGCGGCATGTGGAGGTTCCCAGGCTAGGGGTCTAACAGGCGCTGTAGCTGCCAGCCTTTGCCACAGCCACAGCCACACGGGATCCGAGCTGCGTCTGCAACCTACACCACAGCTCACAGCAATGCCGGATCCTTAACCCACTGAGCAAGGCCAGGGATCAAACCCACAGCCTCATGGTTCTTAGTCGGATTCGTTAACCACTGAGCCACGAAGGGAACTCCTTAAAAGGACTTTTTTGATACCCAGAAGGAATTTGGTAAAGCTGAATCTTTCATTTTTCTTAGGTTATGTGGAATATCATGTCATTGTTCACTTTTCAAGTCTCCATACACTCCACGGTAATTTTGCAGAAATTATTAACTGATGTAAATAACGTTTGTGTCATATGTATTTTGCTAAAGAGAAAAAGTTTCCTACCTTAAAAAAATACAGATCTTCTTAAGGATAATACACTTCCCATGAAACGTGATATGTATAAACACACTAGCTATGTGACTGACCAAACATCTTAAAGGCAAATTTGTCTAAAATAATGCATTTAACCATATGGTCTTCAAATAGTCCTTGGTTTAATTAAAATATATTTTGTTTAAAATTCTAAAAAAGAAAAAAAATGATGACTTTTTTGGGAGTTTCCGTCGTGGCGCAGTGGAAATGAATACAACTAGTATCCATGAGGACACAGCTTCTATTTCTGGCCTCGCTCAGTGGGCTGGGGATCCAGTGTTGCTGTGGTGTAGGTTGCAGACATGGCTCAGATCCTGCATTGCTGTGACCGTGGTGTAGGTTGCAGACGTGGCTCAGATCCCGCGTTGCTGTGGCTGTGGTGTAGGCCGGCAGCTGTAGCTCTGATTGGACCCCTAGCCTGGGAACCTCCATATGCCATGCGTGCGGCCCTAAAAAGCAAAAAAAAAAAGGATGACTCTTTTGAAGAATGTCAATAAGGGAAAAGGTCCTAACAGAACAGTAAATGAAAAATAGTTCCCAAGCCTACATATCCCACACGGCCCCTAGGCGACGGCGCACACACGTGCGTCCACGCGTGCACACCCCCGTGGGAAAGTGAAGGGAAGGTCACCTCATGTTAACGGGGGGGCTTTCTGGGCTGTGATATGCTGGGGTCTGTGTGTTCTTTCATACAGTGAGAATGTGTTACTTTAACAATCACCCTTTGGGTTTTCTGGGAGATGTAAGCTTTATTGTTTTTTAAAGTTCTAAATATAGAAAATAAAGCAAATTGAGTTGATAGAAGACACGGATCTCAGTCCTGGCCCCAGATTCCTTCTCATGAGTATGTCCTTCCTTTTTTTTTGTTTTTCTTTTTAGGGCTGCACCTGCAGTATATGAAAGTTCCTGGGCTAGGGTTTGAATCAGAGCTACAGCTGCCAGCCTACACCACAGCCAAGGCAATGCGGAATCCCAGCCACAGCTGTGACCTACACCACAGCTTACGTCAGCGCCGGATCCTTAACCCACTGAGTGATGCCAGGGATGGAACCCGAATCCTCATGGATACTATTCGGATTCATTTCCTCTGAGCCACAATGGGTGGATCACCAGGAACGGGGCTTTAAGATGTCACTGCCTTCCACTGCCCTTCTTTCTGTATGTGATGCTTTAAGTGAGGTGTGTGGACTCCCTCAGCACTCACTCTCCAACTATATCCCATGCTTTAGGGCCGTGGCAAGTCATGGATACCCTAGAACCTCAGATGACACACGTGAATGTCTCTACAGCAATCTTCTCAGCCCCCAAATGTCCCTTCAACTGATGAGGTCCCCAGGAACCAGCACTGCCATTTCTGATTGAATAGCATGATGGTGTGGAAACCAACAGAACGCTGAACTTGAGGTTGGAAGACCTGTGCCCGAGCCCCAGTTCTCCACAGGTCAGCTGGAATGCACTGTATAGGTCACACCAAAATCTTAGTTCTGAGGCTTCAGAATAACACACAGAGAACAACAATGGCTCTGAGAACGATGGATGACAAGGCCCCCCCTCCCTATGTAGTGTGAAGCTGTGCTGACCACTTGGCAGCCACCGGCCATGTGTGGTGTGGAGCACTTGAAATTGCTCTCTAGCACCACCTGAACTGAGATGTGATAAGTGTAAATAAAATATACACCAGCTGCCAAAGACTTAGTAGGAGTTTTCATCAAACATCTCAATCATTTTCCTTTTTTTTTTCTTTTTACAGCCGCACCTGTGGCATACGGAAGTTCCCAGGCTAGGGGTCAAATCAGAGCTGCAGCTGCTGGCCTGATCCACAGCTTGTGGCAACATCGGATGCTTAACCCACTGAGCGAGACCAGGGATCAATCCACATCCTCATGGAGACAACATCGGGTCCTTAACCCGTGGGGCCACAATGGGAATTCCTCTCAATCTTTTTATACTGATTACCTGTTGATGTGACAGTATTTCGGATATACTGGATTAGATTAAATACACTACTAAAATTGTATTTGTTTCTTTTTACATAGTTGATGGGGTTAGGAGAAAATCTGAAGTTGGATTGCTGTTGGCATTATATTGTAATAGACAGCACTCTCTAAAGAGAGGGGAGAACTTGCTACGAGGGTTTTGCAATGTGTAGTGCCTTCTCTCTGCAGTTTACATATACCAGAAGATTAGGAGGGAGAGATTGATAAGCGTAGGTTCCCTAGAAGAGAGTCATCTGAGGGCTGGCTGTTTCCCCTCCTCCGGTGGGAGATGCCCTTCTCTAACCACCAGCATCACAGCCAAGCAAAGGGCTCTTGAGAGAACCATGTGGAGGGCAGCGCACAGGTCCCCTAAAGTTTCGAGGACGCAGGGGATGGTTCCTACACCAAAATGAGGCAAGAAGCCAGTCAGAGCTGCCTTTAGGAGCAAAGACAAAGCTCTGCATCCAGAGTCCGAATGTGCTTTCTCCACGGGCCAAGTGGATGCCAGTGCAGACTGAAGGACGGTTCCTGGAAAAGACGCTACCCAAGAGCTTTGCCTGGAAGGGCGTTAGGACTACAACAGGGTCCCTACAGGGGTCAGCTCCCAAACTGCAGGGCTGAGGAGGGAGTGGGACCAGGTCAGCTGAGAGGTGAACTGCCCACGTCGGGAGACAGTGATGTGTGGTTAGTCACCAAGAAGCTTTTCCCAAGGAAGCAAAAGGAACCGTGCGAGAGATAGAGGAGACCCTGAGCCCTGCCACACGCAGGGCAACCACGGAGAGCAACGTCATCAGGCAAACTAGACTCCCTGGAACTTCTACCCATCCTCCTCTCCCTCCCCCCAGCCCTAGAGGAACCAGAAGTAGGAGGACAAAGGGGGAACAGGTGGAACAACGCTAAAGAAGAAGCGGAACAGGAGTTCCCATCGTGGCTCAGTGGTAAATGAATCCGACTAGGAACCATGAGGTTGCGGGTTCGATCCCTGGCCTCGCTCAGTGGCTTAAGGATCCGGTGTTGCTGTGAGCTGTGGTGTAGGTCGCAGACACGACTCAGATCCTGCATTGCTGTGGCTGCGGCACAGGGCAGTGGCTACAGCTCCAGTTAGACCCCTAGCCTGGGAACCTCCATATGCCGCGGGTGTGGCCCTAGATAAAGGCAAAAAGACAAAAAAAAAATGAAGAAGCAGAACAAAATTTCCCTCTTACTCCCGACTTCCAGGAGTGGGTCAAGGCCAAGCTTTGGGGAAGGAAGAGGATTTAAACCAGATACAAGACTGACATTCTGACAGTAGATCTGACTCAAGTTTTAATATGAGTTCATTAATACAAATGAAAATTTAATACAAATAAATGTTTACTAATATCTGAAAGCTACCCAAAGAAACTGGATGTCCCAGAGATGTCAACTAGGAATGGGAGATCAGACAGAAAGGGCTAAAAAGGTTGTGGAGAGAAAAAAAATAAAGTTGTAGATGTAGACTTTCAATAAATTGGTTGTAAATGACCTTATACAAGTCATATCTGAAACAAGAAGGATAATTATGGTGATAATAATACAGCTGGCACTTTTTATGTGCCAGGCATGTACTAAGCACTTCCTATACATTATCACATTTAATCTTCCCAATGAACTGATGAGTTTGTAATTCTCCTTTTACTGATGACATAATAAGTAGCTTGGCCCAAGTCAGGCAGCTTGGAAAAACAGGCTTTTAATCTCTACAGTCTCCTAGTGTCAATGACCAAATGTGCTCTGTGACAGTCCCTTGTAAACTGTAAAGTGCTGCCACAAATACCAGTGATCATTTATGTCCACTGGCAGGCTGCAAGGCAGAGGAACAAACACAATGGACCCAGTGAGCGTTATTGGTATCATCTAATACGTATTTAGCAGTTTCAGGGCATATTAGTCATTACAGACAACGTGGAAAACACAAGCCAGATAACTTCTTGCCCACCCCGACCCTTCCCAAATCCTTTTTTTATTTTTCTGCTTTTTAGAGCCACACCTGCAGCACGTGGAGGTTCCCAGGCTAGGAGTTGAATCAGAGCTGCAGCTGCCGGCCTACACCACAGTCACAGCAACGCCAGATCTGAGCCGTGTCTGTGACCTACACCACAGCTCACGGCAACGCTGGATCCTTAACCCACTGAGTGAGGCCAGGGCTCGAACCCACATCCTCATGGATCCTAGTCAGGTTGGTTAACCGCTGAGCCACAAAGGGAGCTCCCCCTTTCGCAATCTCTAAATTTGCAATTCTGGAGAATTTTGTTTTCTAATTTAGAAGTATGATCGCCAAGGGCCTGCGAAGTGTGTGGTTACCACTGTCCACGTATAAGAAGAGAGGCTACTCAAAGGCCATGGGCATGGGACAGCAGGAATAGGTAGTGTGGCAGAAATAAAGGGTGTTTTTCAGCAGTAAGGACCATGGAACAGGGGGTGACCACTGCCCTGGGGCACAGGAGGTCTGGCCTTTGACCTTAGGTGAGTCATATAATTTCAGTGTTTCTCTCCTTTCCTGGGTACAATAATACCTTTCCTGTCTGGAGGTAGACCAGATGACTCTGCTCTAGTAGTGTTGATTCTTGGCATCATTTTCTTTTTTTTTTGCAATATACCAGCCTGTCTTTAGCTCAAGAGATGAAACACAATTCAGAAATAATGAGTAGGTTAGGAAAACACTAATACTACATCCTGGAGCCATTTTTGAGGAGAGCTGAATGATCTTAAAGCAAGCAGATAACATAACTCAATGGAGGCCGGGAGCTTCTGAGCATGAGGAAGCAGGGCTGCCTCCTGGAGGTCCACGCTTCCTTGCCCCACTCTGGTTCCCTCCCCTGGAAAGGCAATGCTCCACGGTGGTCAGGAATGAGCGAGTGGACTCGGATGTCCTCGCCTCAACCCCAGTACCTCTGTGGCTCTCCTGGCTTGTTTCTGGAGGCAGTCTGTGACCCGGGCATCTTTGGCACATGGATAAGGCTCATCAAATATAGATCTTGCCCAGAGAAGCGTCTCTACAGAAGGAAACTAATAACGATATCACACCCTCCAATTGAAAACAATTCATTAACAGAAATTCCCTCTTTCTGATCAACTTTTCCGCTGAGGTACTTACTCAGTGCATGTTTCTCAAGCAGCAGCTACGTGCAGCAATGAAACTGGGTCTCTCCGGCTTCCTGTACTTTCCAGGGAGAGAGACAAACGCTTTCCAAATACACATGCATATCACATCATGTCACGTGGTGATGAATGCCCTGAAGAAAAACAACCTAGGTGACGGGAGAGAAGTGGGGGCGTTGCTAATTAATAGACGCAGTTAGAAATGCTCTGAATAAAGTGACATTTAAGCAGACACCTGAGGAAGTGAGAGAACAGACGTGTGCATATCTAAGGGAAAAGCATTCCAGGAAGAGGGAATAGAAGGACCAAAAGCATCGAGAGGAATCTGCTTATTATAGTCAAGGAACGACACAGAGACCACGTAGCCTACATAAGCCTGTGTGATAGTTTTCTGCTCGCAATTGTTCGTGGAACACGCTGACTTAGAGCCACCTGATACATCTTAGTGATCGTTTGCAAACAAGGAAGGTCTTGGTATAACCAGTTAAGTTCTCCTAGAACCTAGGCAAAGAAAAGCAGTGGAATTGATAGAACTGGTGACTGACTGACTGTGAGAGAGAAGGGAGAGGAAGTCATCACTGAGGACCCCCAGGTCTCTGGCTTGGATGAGGGGACGTGATGATGTCACTGGCCCAGATGCAGAGTAAAAGAGGAAGCAGAGACTATTGTTTCTCCGTTTGAATTTGGTTTTATTTTTGTTCATTTTTGGGGGGAGGGGCGGACGGGAGGAAGCATGGGAAGGGCAGGTCTTGTAAGAGGAGAGAGGATGCTAAGTCCAGTTTGTGGATGGTTTAATGGACATCTCTTTGGAGAGACCCGTTACGGCACTGGCTGTACAGATCCACTGGCAAGGCGTTTAGCGTTTGACATACTGATGCACGGATCATGGAGTCAAAGCTGTAGGACCGAATGCCTGCTTTTCCAGGGTGGGTGCATAAAAGTGAGAAGAAAAGGCCAAGGACAGACTCTGAACATCAGTATTTAAGGAATGGGAAGGGGGAGAGAAGAGGAATGAGAATGGATGGCCAACAAGGGTAGGGCAAGATCCAGCTTGAGGGCCATCGTGGGAGAGAAAGGAAGAAAGAGTTTCGATGATGGCTGATGCTGCTGAGATCAGATAAGACTAAACATCACAAACATTCAGCAAAGGCTTGACGAGCACCGACCGTGTGCCAGGCATTGTGCCAGCCACAGGGAGCTCAGCCATTCATAAGGTTGCTAGAGTCACAAGTAAGAGGGCCCTCGTGACCTTGGCAAAGGATCCTGCAGTGGAAATCAACCTGAGTTACGAGGAATAAATAGGAGGTAAGGGAGTAAAAGTCACTCTTCAATACTATGCTTTCAAGCAGCCCGACTCTAGAGAAGAGGGATGTGGAGACCCGGGAATAAATATGCAGTGAGGGGGACCTTTCTTTTTCTCAAGTCTGTAAAACCTGAGTATATCTCTATGTAGCAGAGAAAGAATTAGCAGAGAGGATGAATCTGAAGATACCGGAGGTAACACCCTCTTCCGTGAACCATGTCTCATTCAAATCAAAAGAGCGGACCTGCACCCAAACATAGGCACGTCCCTGATTCCACCTGACAAACGAGGGCAGCAGAGCCTGGTGGTGAAAAAACACTGAGTCTTGGCAGGGGTTGGGGGAGGGTGTCAGATATCCAGGCTTGAATTCCAGATCTACCACTGACTGGCCGTGTGACCTTCCTGGTACTGTGCCTCAGTTCCCCCATCAGTGAGTAGGTATAATAATGGTATGTACGTCAAAGTTCATTATGAGGAATATATATATATATTTTTTGGTCTTTTGTCTTGTTAGGGCTGCACTGGCGGCATATGGAGGTTCCCAGGCTAGGGGTCTAATTGGAGCTACAGCTGCTGGCCACAGCCACAGCCACAACCACAGCCAAGCCAGATCCAAGCCACGTCTGCAACCTACACCACAGCTCACGGTGACACCGGATCCTTAACCCACTGAGCGAGGCCAGGGATTAAACCCACAATCTCATGGTTCCTAGTCGGATTCGTTTCTGCTGCACCACGATGGGAACTCCTTGAGGAGTATATTTTTATTTCACTTGGAGGCTGGCACAAAGTAAGTGCTATGGGAGGGATGGGAAAGTAGGGCCTAGAAACAGACTTACAAGGTAACAGCCCCCCAACATGCATGCACACGCACACACACACACACACACACACACACGTGTGCACGCACAGGCAGTGGAAGAATTTAAGAGAGAAGCAAGAGGCAAAGCTTCGTGGATGGGAGGAGGTTAGAAAGTGGGTGAGTATAGAGACAGGATGAAGATGGTGGAGCAGAAGGGCTGGAGCTCACTTTCTCTCATAAAAACAGCAAAGTTACAACCAACTGCTGAACCACCTTCAACCAAATGGACTACAGACTCTCAACAAAGAGATCCTACTCCAGAAGTCAAAGAGGAAGCCACATCGAGATGGTTAACTCACATCTTCCAGAAGCACCTCTTCCCCCAGGAATCTTGGGCCTTGGCTGAGTATTAAGAAGAAACTTCTGACCGACTAACACACTTAAGAAATATATGGCCACCAACCCATAGAACAGGTAGGCTGATCTGACAATATAATGTCACACTCAAGTTCCGATGCTAGCAAGGCTCCTCATAATGAACGTACACATTTCCGAAAACAGAAGGGCAGGCTAAGCCTAGCATGTAACCTGCAGCAGTTTCCTGCTTCACTTCTTATATAAATTCTGACTAAAACTTGGGGAATTGGGAGCTGGTTCTTTTGGACAGCAGTCCACCTTCTCCTCAGGTTGCCAGCTTCCTTAAAAATAAAGCTAGTTTTCCTTTACTCCCCCCCCCAACAAAAAGCAAGTGGGTTGGTACCCAGTTGAGTACACCTTTCTCTTTCAAAGTCACACAGGGCTGAGATGAGACCCCTGCCCTCTCTGAAACTCTCCGAGGACTTCCACCCAGAGTCACACATTCTGTAGGAAGCGGCCAACATGTAACATATCTGTGGGCTGGACCTCTTACTCAGGGCACGATCATCTCTTCACTGACTCATTCCTTTGTTTATTACTACTAAAGCTCCATCCCTCATCCAGGTATGGCTCTACAGAGGCAGGTGAAACACCAGCCCTCCCCTGGGGAAGCCTGCTGGTCCAGAAAGCTTGGCTCTTCTCTGCCATGTTGTATGGTCATTCAGTTACTTGGAAGCTGAAGCAGTGTCATTTCTTCTCTATGCCTCTTACACAATCTAATACACAGTAGGAATTCTATAGCCCCAGAGGATGAAAGAATGAATGAGTCTATTCCATCCTGGAGGTCCCCGCATGAGGAGGAGCCCAGAGCACCTCCCAGAAGATCAGTTATGAAGAGAGAAAGGACCTGACATTTATTCGTCACTTCTGACATGCCAGGCACTGCTGACAGCACACAGCTCATTTAGAGCTGGTCGATGAGAAAGCCTTTTCTGCTCGTTTTGTTGAAAAGTGATGCCTAATGGCTTCACTTTTATGTTTTCAAATATTTTCCATTATGTACGGTTTGCTTTCTGTGCTTGAAGTGCCTCACGTGACTAGAAACATTTCTCATGCTTCATGTGTAGTTAGTCACTTTTGAATTTTGCCCGTGTTTGGCTGTTGGGTCTTTTGTTAAATAAATGCTTGTTATGTACTTTGTGTCTGGTTCTACAAGAGCTGAGCAAGCCCATCCTTTTGGCCCCATGTACACCTCTCTCTCCCTCCACCTTTGATGCTGCTATCTTTGTTCTGTAGCAGTCTATCGAAGCCTATTCCAGCCAGGTGCATACTGATGAGGTCAAGGTCATCGGCAGATTAGCAAAAACCCAGAACTAAACAGGAAACACTGGGCAAAAGCATATACATATTTCTTTTGTTCTTGCAAGGGAATTAGTGTATTTGATTTACCTCCAAGTTAGACAAAAAAATAAATGGTTCACGGATCGTTTTTTTTTTTGGCTTTTGTTTGTTTGTTTGTTTGTTTTTTGCCTTTTAGGGCCGCACCTGCAGCATAAGGAAGTTCCCAGACTAGAGGTCCAATCGGAGCTGCAGCTGCTGACTTACACCACCTGTGAACCCATCTGGTCCTGGACTTTTGTTTGTTGGAAGTTTTTTAATCACAGTTTCAATTTCAGAACTTGTGATTGGTCTGTTCATTTTTTCTATTTCATCTTGGTTTAGGCTTGGAAGATTGTACTTTTCAGTGAATTTGTCCATTTCTTCTAGGTTTTCCATTTTATTGCCATATAGTTGCATATAGTAGTCTCTTCTGATCCTTTGTATTTCTGTGATGTCTGTTGTTACTTCTCCTTTTTCATTTCTAATTGTACTTTTCAGTGAATTTGTCCATTTCTTTTGCAGGTGAGACCTGGCTCTACAACTTCTGGCCCCCCAACTTTGGGCAAGGCTCTATGTCCCCATCTCTAAGGACAGGTGAGAAAATGAGAGAATTTACATGAAATGCACGCAGAGCACCCACCCCTCCCCCCAACAGGAGCCCAGTGAGCACCAGTTCTTTTCCTATTTGCTGATCTGCTCCCCAGCGTCCTTTCTTCCCAGATTTCTCGGCTCCAATCCGTTTCATGCTCTGCAGCCAAGATGAATTCTTCTAAAGCAAAACTCCCTCTCTCACCTCCAGCTCAAAACCCACTGTCTCTTGGAGCAGAGTCCACACCGAGGGCCTGGTTTTAGGCCCTTCATACCTGACCTAGATGGCTTCCCCACCTCAGATGGCTCCCTGCTCTCCCAAGCGCTTTCCTTTCCCTGTGCTGGAAAGAAGGCATCTGCTCCGTGTCTATGTGTCCCGCCCTGACCCATCCAGCTCAGCTCCACTTTGACCCCTTCGGAAAGTCCTTCTGACACTTAGGTGCAGGATGCATTCATTTTCTTATAACACGTCAGCGATTGATTTAACTCAATTCATGGCAAAAACCAAAATAAAGAAGCACACGCACATATAATTTACCCAACTTTAAGCACTCTGCAGGGATCTTTTAATTGCCAGCGTTAAATAATGTTTCTATTAAGCAGATGCCATTACTAAGGATATAAATATAAATTTATAGCAACTTAGTGTACTTGTGGGTGTGTGGGAATAGGCAAACAGAGATAAAAGCTAGAGACTTGATCTCTATAGCGAAATTTCCATATTTCTAGATAGAAAATTAGTTCAAGAAATAAAAGTTATTTGCAGACATTCTCCAGTGAGGTATTAATTTCTGAATGTTATAAGCTGACCAAACACATCCTTCTATGTAAGAAGTATATCGTAGACATTAAAAACCCCACTGTGAAAACCGGAAACAACCTAAACTATTCCAAGAATTGGGAAATAGTTAAATAAATGATGGTATACTCACTTAAGTGCTACTACATGGCCATAAAAATGATGTTTTTGAAGAAATTAAACGATGTTGGAAAAGGCAAGATATGAAATTGTATATCCAGTCTGCTTCCAGACATGTAATAATAATGATTATACTCGCAAATGATAATAATAATAAGCAAGAAAAAAAAAGGCCAAAAGAAAATACACTGAAAGGTTAATTGTGTGGGAAGAAGATCATGGTTAACTTTTACATTCTTCTTTCTCATTTTCTTTGGTTTCCCGATTCTTAAGAATAAGGGTTGCTGATTTTATAATCAAAGAGGAAAACCTTCAAAGCAGGATTCAAAAACAAATAGAGCAACAAACAAATGTCCTTGGGCTTCAATGAGGCGCATCAGGATAGAGGAAGTTCAAGTGTCTCTTTCAGCATCCTCTAGCCAGAAGCTGTCCCTGCCACCACCCCTCGTGGAGGCATTTGGTTTCCATAGCCTAACCACAAAGGTCCCCTCGTCAACAGCCTCTAAACCAAATGCTGCAAGCAGACACACACGAAATACCCTGTCACTTTACCTACAGGCAAGATGACCCAAGGATGTCAGGCAAAGGAGCTCGGGTCTTGCAAAAGAACAGAGTATTTGTTTTTTCCGTAACATGTCTGGCCATGACGGACAAGGCATCCTGGTAGAAGTCATTATTTCATGTAGTTAGTTTTGCAAATTCTTAAGACTGTTATGCCTGTGTTCACTAAGCCATCTCTTCGCAGGCTTCTTTCGAGAATCAGGCATCTCTGAAAGAAGCAAAAGTGTGGCTTGAAATGATTACAGATACATGGACACCTGCTGTGACTGGGACAGGAAAAGTTCTCTGATATGAAATCACTTTTCTATAGACAAGTAGAAATAAGAAACGTACATGTGCTCTGAAGAGTATATCAGCTATAAAACCCTAAATGCCAGACAGCGGATGGGGGCAAGAGAAAATTGCTTTGACCCTGGCACCATGCTTGGCACAAAGTCCTAACAAAATCTTCTTGGTGGTTGACCCACTGACAGTTTTTTTTTTTTTTTTTTTTTTGCCTATTCTAGGGCCGCACCCATGGCATATGGAGGTTCCCAGGCTAGGGGTCGAATCAGAGCTACAGCTGCTGGCCTACGCCACAGCAACACCAGATCTGAGCCGTGTCTGCGACCTACACCACAGCTCATGGCAACGTCAGATAGTTAATCCACTGAGCGAGGCCAGGGATCAAACCCACAACCTCATGGTTCCTAGTCGGATTCATTAACCACTGAGCCACGACAGGAACTCCCACTGACAGTTTTTGTAACGCGAAAGATCATCAGGACCTGGCAGTAGAGCGCTCCCATCTGTGCTTCTTCATGACATTATGAAGCTGAGCATTCTTCCAAAGATCTAAAGCGAGCAAAGAGTTCACCAGCTACAGGGATGTTTTTCATTACGAGTGGAAACGCTGAACTTGAGACAGAAGAGCCTGGAGTCAAACTGCCTGGGCTTTGACTCTGGACAGCCATTCGACTTTGGGCATCTCTCAGCCTCAGTTTCCCCATCTGTAAAATGGGGTTAATAACAGCCCCTTCCTCAGAATATGAGGGTCGGAGGGGATCACGTAAGACACACATAGAATGTCCATGAAATCAAACTGGGCACCGGCTCAGCTTGACCTTGACTCCCACTGAACATTCCACTCTGCTGGCAAAGTGCTTTCTTTCCTTCCCCTCCTCTAAGACTGCCCAAGTACTCTTTCGCAAATGGCTTAGACAGAATGAAACCCAACATTTTCCAGGACTTCCATGCAGAAGTTAAGTGAAAGTTTTTTTCCTGTCAATAAACAGCATGAATCTTGTTGTCAACCAACGCACACTGCTGCAAACCTCTTGGGCCCACGATTCAAAAGCAGAAATAGAAGAGAGATCCAGCTGCCTCTGCCCTTGGCGTGATTTGCAGCCTGGGGCACATCGAGAGCAAGTTGTCGGACAATTTTGGTTTGAATGAAGCTGGCTCAGAGCGTCCCAATGTTGGTCAGATTTTATACCTAGTCTCTGCCCCCCCACCTTGGGTCTGACACCGAACCTTATTTCATAACGACGGTAACACAAGTTCTTTCTGGCACTTACCATGTGCCGCATAAAGGGCTGCTCTAAAAACTTTGGCTCTATTAAGTCATTTAACTGTCATGACAACCTGATGCTTTGGAGGTGACTCAGAGGGACTCCCTGCCCAATGGGGTCACTTCCTACTGAAAAAACAACAAGCTGATTCAATCAGATCCTCTTTGGAGACACAGGGATGGGAGAGATACAGAAATGACAGGTCACCAGGCTCAGCCCGAAATCCCACACAGGAGTCACTGTTTCCATGGGGTCTGGTCGGTCTTGGAAACCCTGGGACCCAGGGAAAGTGTGGAGCTGAGGACACCCCCCCTCCCCCCAATTCATTCTCTTCCATCTTTGCAGGGGAGGGCTGTCACAAAGACAACCTGGGCCTGCCTCCTTGTGGGGACTTCAAAGAGGCTCACTGTTAGAACCCACAAGCCATCTCTTGAGATGCCAGATTCCCCAAGTTCAGTGGCTCGCCGAGCTATTTCTAAGAAAAACGTTGATCACTTTACGTTAAATTCATTTAGTGAGTTTGCACTGAAGGTTTTATTCGGTGCAGAGCTCTGTCCCTCCCACGTAGGCTCCACAAATGCGCTGAATAAGTGGGTAAGTTGTCTGAGTTATACTCTTAAATCAAACACACCAAACGCGATAATTTCATGAGCCACCTAAATTATCCATAATACATTTTTATATCCCAAAGCTAAGAAGGGGACTTTGAATCAATAAGTGGGGCTTTCAAAGAAGTTACTTTTATTTTTTTTTTCCCACAAATGTTCCCTTTGTGCTTTAAAAATGTTTCTTTATGGCGGTTCCCTCCCCCCACCTCTTAAAACTGCATTTATATGGAACATAATGTTTACTATTGAAACTGATTAAGTTTACAGTTAAGTACTACCAAGTCCATTAACACTGCTGGGCAGAGTTCCTGTCGTGGCTCGGCAGAAACGAATCTGACTAGCACCCATGAGGATGCAAGTTCTAGCCGTGGCCTCTCTCAGTGGGTTAAGTGGGTGTTGCCATGAGCTGTGGTGTAGGTTGAAGACACAGCTCGGATCTGGTGTGGCTGTGGCTGTGGCTATGGCTGCGGCCGGCAGCTGTAGCTCCAAGTCAGCCCCTAGCCTGGGAACCTCCACATGCCACAGGTCCGGCCCTAAAAAAAAAAAAAAGAGGTTTGGGAGTCAGGGAGGTCAGGGTTAGGGCGAGGCTCTGCTGAGGACTTCACAAGTCACCTTACCTCCCGAGCCAGTTATTTTTCCATCTCTGGTACCTGGTCCCTGACCAGAGTGTGGGGGGGATTATTACAACCCATATATACACACACCAGGGCTAGTAAGGTCTGTATGTATGTGTACATATATACACATATAAAAGAACCCGCCCAAGGATACAATCTCAAGGGAATCAGCAAGAGTGCTAACAAACAAGAGCTGGAACCCTGACTTGTGAACACATCTGTTAAGGGGGTTTCACTTGGTGGAATTCGTTACATCTGCATTAGCAAAACAGCACCAGCTACTTCAAGGCGGGCTGTCAGCTGCCGCGCAGCGCGGCTCATTACACAGACCAGGCACCGCCGTGCTGAGGACCCGAAAGGCAGGCCAAGTCAAAGCAAAGCGCTGGGAATAGAAACCTAAGTCCCTTTTTACAACAGCGAGAAATCGGGAAATTTTCCAGAAAGGAGGGGATGGGGATGTTAGGGGAAAGAAGGAAGCCGTGACAAGATGCACAAGACAGGTGAAGGTGGACGAGGCATGTGGCCCGGTCCTCTGTTGGTGGCAGGGGCGGCCACGGGGGACCCAGGACGGAGCAAGGACGAAGGGACGGCCCCGGGGGCACACCCGTCCCCCGGAGGAGCTCGGCTGCGGAGAGAGACCACCACTCAAACCCCAAGTGAGAAAGGGCGAGTTTGAAAGGCGCTGAGAGCTTGAACCCCACATTGTGTTAATTAACAGAGCAAGAGCGCTCAGCAGGGGCGATCATCTGCCTGAGAGAGAAGGCCTGCTTTCCCACTCTCCTGATGGATTCTCAAGTGCACAAGCCATGAAATCACTTCTAAAAGAAAAAAAAGAAAAGAAAAAGAAAAAGAGAGAGAGAGACAAAGACAGGCAAAGAGGACAAGCACTTATGCTTGTGTAAGAGGAGACTCTTGTTCTCTTTCTTGACGAAAACAGGCTAATTACAGAGACCAGAGATGACACGGAAATACCCAATCTTGTCACCTCCCCTAGGAAAGCAGAAATACTAATTCAAATACACGGATACACATAGCAAACCTCTGTGGGCCACTTAAAACACCCGCGTACCCGCGGGGATTGTACTCAGGCTACCCCACGTAAGCCTCACCACAACCCCACCGATCCCCTTGTTTTATAGACATGGAAACAGTGGCACAGAGAGGTTACTTGCCCAGAGTCACATAGAAAAACGGAATCAGAAACATTTCATCTTCCTTCCCAGGACACTCAATAGCTATTTTATGATTAAAAAAAAAAGAATAATAATAATAAAAAAAAAACAGGCCTAAAAAGGAGTGAGCCAGTGTCCCAAACAAAATGCAGCTGAGAAGAGACTTTCTCCCCTCTCCTGCCCTGGCTTTGCCTCCTGGTCTCGTACGCAGCACCCCTGGCAGTGTTCCGTGATGGCCTGATTCCAGCTCGAGAGTCTCTGCATCGCCAGTGCATGTCTGATCTCACCATTCCCACAGCTCAAAATCCTTCGGTGGCTCCCACTGCCTTTCGAATGAAACCTCATCTCTCGCAGGTGCCACATCAGGCCTTTGGCATCTGACTGCTGCCTCCGGCTCCAGCCTCACTGCCTCCAAGCCGGCCCCTCCCTCCACCAACTCTTGTCCATGAATGCATCTTTCATGCTGATGAACAGGGAACCCGCAGAGCACCCCAGGCTCTCCGGCCTCCTGCTCTCCTAGCCCCGGGCCTTTCCACCTGCTGCTCCTTGGGTGTAAAATCACCTCCTCCTTCTACCTGGATAACGCCTCCCAGACCTGAAGAGCCCGCCCGGGCCACCTCCTCCCCAAGCCTCCTGTGCCCAGCAGAATGAGCTGGCTTCTTTTCTCTGCTCCCTGCCCCTCCCATGAGGAACCCTGCTATGGCTCTCTGCACACTGTGCTGCGATGGTACCTTTCCTCCCCACCCCCCCTCCACTACGAGACTCATTCATTCATTCATTCATTCACTCATCCGTTCATACATGGAAGCTCCACGGAGGGAAGGGACTACAACCACCTCTGGTTTAATCACTGCGTCTGCAGCCTCGAGTCCACTGTGACCTTGGGCAGCAGCCTTGACCACCTGGGACTAGTCAGAAATGCAAATTCTCAGGCCCCACCCCAGACCTATGGAATGAAGTCTCAGTTTTAAGGAGTCGTCCAGTTGGGGAACCACTGCTCTAAAACAGTGCTTGGCACACTGTATTCAACAACGTGTCCTGAATGGATGCCTTGCTGTCACTAGAAACTAGAGTCTCGGAGGCCTCAAGGTTGCCCCATCCTCCCCTGGAGGGGTGGGGGTGTTGTGTGCACAGCAGATTTTCTTTCTTGGCTTCCCTGTCTTGCCCAGAGATTCTGGATCATTGTCTTTTCTTTTCTCTTTTCTTTTCTGTCTTTTTAGGGCTGCATGTGCGACATATGGATGTTCCCAGGCTAGGGGTCCAGTTAGAGCTATAGCTTCTGGCCTGCATCACAGCTACAGCAACACCAGATCTGAGCTGCATCTGTGACCTACCCCACGGCTCACGGCAATGCTGGATTCTTAATCCACTGAATGAGGCCAGGGATCGAACCCGAGTCCTCATGGATACTAATCAGATTCGTTTCTGCTGAGCCACAATATCAACTTTTCTTTCTTTCTTCCTTTCTTCCTTCCTTCCTTACTCCCTCCCTCCCATTCTTCCTTCCTTCCCTTTTTTCTTTTTTTGCTTTTCAGGGCCACACATGTGGCATATGGAAGTTCCCAGGCTAGGGATCAAATCAGAGCTACAGCTGCCAGCCTGCACCACGGCCACAGCAATGCCAAACCTAAGCCACATCTGCGACCTACACCACAGCTCACAGAAACGCCAGATCCTTTAACCCACTGAGTGAGGCCAGATTGAACCTGCATCCTCAGCAATACTAGTCGGGTTCGTAACTGGCTGAGCCGCAACAGGAACTCCCCAGATCACGTATTTTCACTCCTGTCCTAGCACTGGTGCAGCCAACAACCAGCTAGGTGACTAGGAAACAGCTCAAATCAGTGGATCTTCAGGTCATGTGGACTTCTGGAAATATGATGAAAACTCAGGGACCAGACCCGGTCCTGGCTCTCACTAAGGCACATGTGTTCTCTCTGGTCCTCTACTCTTTTTCTGAAAAGGAGACCTGCCTGCCTCCTGGGGTTGGTGTCAGCATCAAGTAAGAGCACATATGCGAATATGCTTCCTCAACTTTAAAGCACATTCCTTTCTTTCTTTTTTTTGTCTTTTTGCCTTTTTATCTAGAGCTGCACCCGTGGCATATGGAGGTTCCCAGGCTAGGGGTCTAATCAGAGCTGTAGCTGCCAGCCTACACCACAGCCACAGCAACGCGGGATCTGAGCCGCGTCTGCAACCTACACCACAGCTCACGGCAACGCCGGATTCTTAACCCACTGAGCAAGGCCAGGGATCGAACCCGCGACCTCTGGTTCTTAGTCGGATTCGTTAACCACTGAGCCATGAAGGGAACTCCTAAAGCACATTCCTTTACACACTCATTTCTACCGACAATGTGAGATATGCTGGACTAGGGTTAAGGTTAGAGTTAGGGGTTAGGTTTAGGGGTTAGGGTGGATAAGTACAAAGTTCTTCAGCTCTAAAATTCTCTGATTCTGTGAAATGTAAATAGAATCCGCTTTCACTGGACACCCAGGAAAGACAGGAGTTCCCATAGAAAGTGGTGATACAGGTTCAGGCATCAAGCTTGGGTTCTAACTAACTCAGATGTTTCCAAGTGTGTGACGTGGAAAAGTTACTTTCTCAGTATTGAAGTTGCCTCGTCCGTAAAATGGATCAGTGTTCTGCTCACATCCCAGAGTGGTCTGAATATAGGGAAGATAACCAACAGGGAGCATGAGCATTCAAAACTGCTGGGGGCTCTGACTCCCAGGGCACTGTCGCTGTTGTTCATGGTGCTGTTTCCATTTCTTGAAGGGAAAAATGCCAAATGTGAGAGCTGGTGGTATACAATCTATAAAGAACAATCTTAGCCAATGTGATCTTCTGACTATGTGACACTGGATTGTATATTTTTGTGCTTAAGATGACAGAGTACTGTTTCTTTGGTTCTGGTTTGTTTTGGTTTTATTCGGTTGGTTCAGACAATCAAGCAGCCTTTCAAAACCTGCAGGTTAGAAACATCTCAGGGGCCATCGCTTTCAAGTTCGCCATGGATGCTAAACAGCAGAGTGTCCAGTAGTTCACAGAGGTTAGGGGTCAGTGAACTTTTTCTTTAAAGGGCCAGTTGTAAGTGTTTTAGGTTTTGGGAGTTCCCGCTGTGGAGTAGCAGAAACGAATCCAACTAGTATTCATAAGAACGCAGGTTCAATCCCTGGCCTTGCTCAGTGGGTTGAGGATCCGGTGTTGCTGTGAGTTGTGGTGTAGGTTGCAGACACCGCTCAGATTCCGTATTGCTATGGCTGTGGCATAGACTGACAGCTGTAGCTCCGACTGGATCCCTAGCCTGGGGACTTCCATATGCCACGAGTGCAGCCCTAAAAAGCCACCACACACACACACGCAAAAGTAAATGTTTTAGGTTTTTGTAGGTCATGGGATCTTCATTGCCACTGCCACTCGACTCTGCCGTTGGTTCAGTGGAGAACATGAAACCCAATCAGCTGGGCTTGTTTTGGCCCATGGACCATAATTTGCCCACCTCTGACTTAGAGAACCAAGGAACTGGACGTGATAAAATCAGGGACCATCCTTTCCTCAGCCACATTCAGAACACTTCATTTTCTTTGTTAATTCATTGCAGAGAAAGTGGCTACCAAGGCTGTTTTATCTCCAGTTCATGCAGCCTGGGGGTGTAAATTCTAGAAATGTAAAAACTGTAACAAAATTCCACTTCAACTTTAGAATTTGAGTCATGCAGAGTTCATTATAGGATTTTATCTTAACAGTTGACATTCCAAGGTCTGCTACTATTGAAGAAAAAAAACTTCCATGTCTGTCCGCACAAACAGCTTCTTTCTCATCCTAATTAAAATATGATGCATTTTATTAAGTTAAAACTTTGGCATGCTACATACACTGCAATTAAACTGTATTTTTCTAGGAGTGAATCAAAGTTATGGAAAGACAGTCCTTTTGACACAGGAAATATATACAGTGATTGTGTGAGAACATCACATGTGCCATGATAAATACTTTTTTGTTGTTGTTGTTGTCTTTTTAGGGCTGCACCACAGCATATGGAAGTTCCCAAGCTAGGGGGTCGAAGTGGAGCCACTGGCTCATGCCACAGCCACAGCAACTCGTGATCCGAGCCGCATATACTACCTACGCCACAGCTCAAATCCACTGAGCAAGGCCAGGGATCGAACCTGCATTCTCATGGATACTAGTCAGGTTCGTTAACCACTAAGCCACGACGGGAACGCCCATGATAAACAATCTTGATATACTTAGGCACAGATCCTAAACGATAAGGGGTTGAATTAATAGCTGTTCTGTTCTGTTAAAAGTCCTTAGGATTCATGAGGGGTGGGAGGAGTTCTCCTCTTCACATCCCACTCTGGAGTAATCTGAAAGTAGGATTCGGGGTGGGTCAGGCAAAAGCTCAAGACAGAAGGCAGGGAACAAGGCAGCGAAGGAAGAACGAGAAGAAAATTCCCGGCAACTTAGGGTAGCGGTTTTGCAGGGCACGAGACGGAGAAGAGGCCAGGATGCAGACAGCTGGAAACCAGAGCCAAGGACCTTGGTGGGGAAAGAAAGGAGCAGAAATAACCCCTCCTCGATTGCCAGGAAGCTAGAGCAGTAAGATTGCGGAGGGCATTGCTCTGGGCTTTTGACATCCCAGTAATGTAACATTTAACATACAGCGTGCAGCGCACAGATGTGAGCTGGAAAATGACAGGGTGGAGAGAAGTGGGTGGTGATTTTATCTGCCATGTGAACCTGAACAGCCCACTTTTTCGGAAAACAGGTTAAAAAACAATAAATAATGCAGCACACCTCGTTTGTCCCCAGTGGCAATGGGCTTCCATTTTAATGAGGACTGGATGAAACCGAGACGTTCTGACAGCCTGACACGTCCATTAAAATGGGAATCTATCCGCAGAGCCTGTCACAGCGGCTTCATGACATCAGGATATCTGACCCCCACTCTGAAGAGGCCCAGTGGTTTCCATGGCAGTGGGAGGAGGAGCCGAATGCCATTGTCACATACCTCCCCGGATACCTGGGCCCTGAGGACAACAGACCAGGGAGCCAGCCCCACTTCTGGGCAGAGGGGCGCATACACTCCAGGATGAAGCTTTGGGAAGCTCCGTTTTCTCTGGAGTCTGGGTTTTAGTATGTCAGTGGGCAGAGGGAAGTGGAAGAATGATAATATGATTCATCTTCACCGCTTGCATCAAGCAACAATTAGATAACCTTAGTTCATTTGATCCTCAGCCTGTGAGAGAGGGAGTGGGTTTTCCTCATTCTACAGTTGGGGAAACAGCTCCCACAGTCAAGGTCACGTCAAGTCAAAGTAAGTTGTAGAGACGGACCAGGACCTTGTCTCTGGACCTGAAGAAGGGCCTCCAGGATGAGGGGGTCCCTCCTCTGTGCCAAGGACAGGTGGTCAGTGGCACTGCCCTAGCCTGGCCTGGCATGGACAGCAGGTGTCCGGCGGCCCAGAGTGTAATACAAGGTGCCCCAAGGACCACTTGCTCTCGAGGTCAGAGGGGTGCTCAGAGTAGCAGACACCACACTGGACCAGATACAGGAGGTCTGGGTCCTCATCCCAGCTGGGTTGCTAAACCATCCAACCCTGGAAAAGACAGGCGCGTCAATATCCTTACATGTAAAACGGGTGGAGTGGGTTGAATTGTGTCCCTCCCCCCAAAGATATGTCCAAGTCCTAGCCTCTAGTACCTGTGAACACGACCTTATGTTGAAACAGGGTCTTTGCAGGTGAAAAATGAAGACTCTCAAAACGAGCTCATCCTACATTTAGGTTGGGCCCCAAATCCAATGACTGGTGTCTGCAGAAGAGACAAGACAGGAAGATTCGAGACCAAGAAATACAGGGAAGAAGGTCGGGTGATGAAGTTGGGGGGAGGGCAGATCGAGGGAGGTCAAAGCCGCCAGAGGCTAGAAGCGGCAGAAAGGAGTCCACCCGGGAGCCTGCTGGCACCCTGATTTCAGACCTCTGACTTCAAGAACTGCGGGACGATAGATTCCTATTGTTTGAAGCTACCCGGTCCATGGCATATTGTTACAGCAGCCCTAAGAAAGTGAGCCAGTGGTAATAACCCATTCATCTTGCTTACTCAAGGGCAGGCGTGAGCACACGGGACATATAACAGCTGAGGAGGGATGGAGCAGTGAGTGGAGGCGTTCTGGGTCCCCATGGAGAAAATCAGATCTGCCATAACTACGTGTGAGCGTCTCCTTCCCCAGGGATTGGGGTGGGGGGGAGGCTCTAGGACTTTCCGTAACAAAAGGACACACTAACAATGACTCAGTTGACGGCGCTCCAGGCGCTGAACCAAGTATCGGGTATAGATGGTGTCGCTGCTCTCAGAGCTCCAGGAGATAAGCCCCGTTATGATTCCCACTTTGCAAATGAGAAAACAGAGCAGAAGGGGAGTGGCTGGCTTGGGATCACAGCTAAGAAGCGGCAGAGGTGGCATTCCAGTTGCAAGACTCTGGGCTCTGCCCCATCAGCGGAGGGTGAATGATAACCAGGCCCGCTCCCTGGGGGCTTTGGCCCCTCAAATGAAGCAGTTGGAAGCCCAAACATTTTCACTAAATTCTGCCACCTGCTCCGCTGGGCGGTTCTGCTTTTCTCACTCAGGTGGCTGCGGCCAGGTGGAACATGCCTCTGCTCCACGAGTCTCTCCTCTCCTGGGACCAGCAGACCAGCCCAGATGTGCCCGGCCCCATCTAATTGCAGTAGATAAAATAAACATAAAACTTAACATTTTAACCTTTTTTTTTTTTTTTTTTTTTTTGCTTTTTGGGGCTGCACTTGCAGCATACGGAAGGTCCCAGGCTAGGGGTCCAATTGGAGCTGTGGGTTCCGCCCGGCACCTCAGCCGCAGATCCAAGCCGTGTCTGTGACCCACATCTCAGAATGTTCCAAATGTTTTACTTTCTTTCCTCTAAGCGTCGTCTTTTGTCATATTATGTGTTGTATATACGCACTGTGTGTATATATCTGGTGTGTGTGTGTGTGAAATTTCTCATTTAAGACTGCTCGAAATCTATCAAAATCTTAATTTTTTTTTTTTTGGCTTTTTAGGGCCTTGCCCATGGCATATGGAAGTTCCCAGGCTAGGGGTCCAATCGGAGCTACACCAGCAGGCCACAACCGCAGCCATAGCAACGCAGGATCTGAGTTGTCACAGATACAGCAACGTGGCATCCAAGCCACATCTACAGCAATGTGGGATCCGAGCCACATCTGCGACCTACGCCACAGCTCACGCCAACACTGGATCCTTAACCCACTGAGCAGGGCCAGGGATCGAACCTCATCTTCATGGATACTAGTTGGGTCGGTAATGCACTGAACCGCAACAACAGGAACTCCTGAACCATTTTTAAGTGTACAGTTCTATGGCAGTAAGTGTATTCATATTATTGTGTAACCATCACAACCATCCACTTCCAGAACTTTTTCATCACTCCATACAGAAATTCTGTACCCATTAAGCTCTAACTCCCAATCCCCCTCCCTGAGCCCCAGGAAACCCCCATTCTACTTTCTATCTCTGTGAGTCTGCTTACTCTTGGTACCTCATACACAGGGAACTGTACACTGTCTGTCCTCTTGTGTGTGGCAGATTTCATTTAGCAGAACATCTTCAAGGTTCATCCATGTTGCAGCATGTGTCAGAATTTTACATACGCACGCTTAACATTAGCTTTTTTTTTTTTTGCATTTTTTTTTAGGGCCACACATGCGGCATATGGAGGCTCCTAGGCTAGGGGTCAAATCAGAGCTACACCTGCAGGCCTACACCACAGTCATAGCAACACAGGACCCAATCCGCGTCTGCGACCTACACCACAGCTCACGGGTCCTTAACAACACCGGATCCTTAACCTACTGAGCGAGGCCAGGGATCGAACCCTCAACCGCATGGTTCCTAGTCGGATTCATTTCCGCTGCACCACAACGGGGATTCCCTGCTTAACATTAATTTCTAAAGCTCACTACCATATGACCCAGCAATCCCACTCTTGGGCATATAGCCAGACAAAATGTTCATCAAAAAAGATACATGCACCCCTATGTTCATCGCAGCACTGCTCACAATAGCCAAGACACGGAAACAACCTAAATGTCCACTGACAGATGAATGGATTGAGACAATGTGGCATATATATACACAATGGAATACTACTCAGCCATAAAAAAGAACAAAATAATGCCATTTGCAGCAACATGGATGCAACTAGAGACTCTCATACTAAGTGAAGTCAATCAGAAAGAGAAAGACAAATATCACATCATATCAATTACATATGGAATCCAATATACAGCACAAATGAAACTATCTACAGAAAAGAAACAAAAGCATGGCCTGGAGAACATACTTGTGGCTGCCAAGGGAGTGGCATGGACTGGGAGTTTGGGTTCGTAGATGCAAACTATTGAATTTGGAGCAGATATACAATGAGATCTTGCTGTATAGCACAGGGAACTATATCTGGACACTTGTGATGGAACATGATGGAGGATAATGTGAGAAAAAGAATGTGTATATATATATATATATATATATGTATATATATGTCACTTTGCTCTACAGTAGAAAATTGACAGAGCACTGTAAACCAACTATAATGGAAAAAATAAAAAAGAATGTATATACATATTTATAACTCTAACTTTGCTGTACAGCAGAAACTGACAGAACATTGTAAATCAACCATAATATAAAAAATAAAAGTTAAAAAAATAAAGCTAAAAAAAAAATAAAATAAAGCTCACTATAAAGACCGACTGAACCATGGCACTGATGTCAGAGGTCACAAGCATCTGGGTTATCCTGCCCAGTCTCCACTGTCCAGTACAGTTGCCAGGAACCACGTGTGGCCACTGGGACCTTAAATGTGACTAAATGGAGATGTGCCACCAAGCAGAATCAAAGAAGTGTACATTATCTCACTGATATTTCTTAGTTTGATGACATGTTGATAAGTTAAAGTAAAATAGATTATTAAAATTAATTTCACCTGTTTGATTTTAGACTTTATGTTAATATGCCACCTAGAAAAGGAAAATATTATGCACGTGGCTCCTATTCTACTTCTGTTGGCCAGCACTGGTTGAGACAATGCCCTGAGTGGACCCTTGCATGACGATTCAGGCCAGTCTTTCAAACAGCCACAAGCCTAGGGCAAATGCAATCTGTACCCGCCACGCAGGAAGGGATGCCTGTGCTCTGGTTTAGAGCCTGCCTCCGTATGATTCCATAAAACAGTGCTCGACACAGCTATGCCAAAGTGCTAGGTGCCTGTTATGGGGATTCAATGAAAAAAAAAGTACATTTATCTTTTGCTTCTACACCTTCTTTTGCTTCTGACCCAGAGCCCTCCCCAGAAGTGCAGTTGCTGTCAACACTCAGGCCTTTGAGTGCTTGGTGCCGCAGGCCTCCCTCTGGCTGGGCTAAGTGCCCGTAATAACAGGTTGGTTGGAGCTCGGATAATTACCGCCCCAAACTAGCCAGGGTTGTGACATTTGTCTCCTGTAGTCGGTCCATCTAGCCCACTCCTCCCATAGCCAGACCCTGGCGCAGACGTTTGCTCTGACCCCGATTTTGTGGCTTTCCCATCCTCCCCAGACTGGCTTTGTCTCTGCCTGTCAAGGGCTGGTCCCGGGCTCACGAGGCGCGGCACCGCGTAGGCAGAGCGCAGCACTGCGTAGACGCAGCACAGCATTTGATCACTACGATGCAGCTCTACCACGACAGGAGAAATGTTGGCAGAGATGACAGGCATGGGAGGAAGGAAAGGAATTGCTGACGAGTCCCAGCCCCCTGCTCTAGAGAACACCGCAGACAGGCACCCACTCCCACGGGTGCAGACAAGCAGACTCCCACGCTCCAGACGAGGGGAAACCAGGTAGCACAACTCACCTTGCCGCTGCCTCCAGAAGCCTGCCTGCCTGCCCTTCCACACCAGAATGGCGTTTTCTCTCCCCAGAACTTTAATAGCAGTATCTAAGGGCCATGCAGCTCCTCTTTTTAACCCTTTCTCGTGGCACCTGTGAGTGTAGCAGAGTCCTGAAGGGTGGGACTCACCCTTACACTTCGCGGTGACCTTGACCGCCACTGCACCATACTTCGTGCATGGAAGATGCTCAACAAGCATTTGCTGTTGTTATTAATGAAGGGGAAAAAAGAGCAAAACTGCTATAAGGACATTCCTATGGCCACCTTTACTGGGGTTAGAAAAAATCGTCTAAGATTTGGAAATGGAGCAAAGGACTTGCTGTGGGTTCTTTTACTGAGGGACCGGGCTGGGTCCAGCTGGCTGCCTGGAGCTGTCTGATTCTTTAGAAATGCGCACCTTGGTTTGATTTGCTATTTCTATTGATTAAGATATTTTCAACTCCGTCAGAGTGGATGCTAACTTTTAGAAAACCGATAGCAAAGCAAATGATTCCAGCCAACAGTCATGCAGATGAATATTGTCCCCGTAGAGATGCAAATGATTTCCAGCCTGGAGAAAAGCTAAGCCCAGTACTTAATGTTTATTGCCCTGTGGTTCATAAGCGGTTTTGTATCTAACCTAGGAATCTTATTTCTTACTCTAGGATATTTTAAGTGCCTTTTTCTATGGAACTTAAAAACCTCTGCTTTTCAATGGTCTTTGAACGAGATTTATCAGAGCCGACTGGTTCCCTCCTCAGTTAACAAGGTGGATACATTTTTGAAACAAGTCCATTCTATTTTGTATGGGTGTCATGCCTTTAACTTTTTGAAAATTATTCTTTGACTCTGGATAGACTCAGGAGCGCTGGGCTCCCGGGCTACAGCTCTGCTGGATAATCAGTTCGCCATCTGAGCCTTGGACTGTCAAGTCTTGGATTGGTCACCAGCGCACACTTTTGTTCCCTGTAATGGTGCTTCTTGTGGGGATGGGGGAGGCGGGGCCTTTCAGGAAGAAGTGGTCCTCTCAGGCCTTTGGAGGTTTTAGAGAATAAAAGTAGGACGTTGGGACAACTGGTCACCATCTAATCTGGGGCTAGAGCAGACAGGCCAGAGGCAGTGCCAGTGAAGCTGTGTACCAGACCCTAAATTTTTGTGCTTTGAAGTAAGAGACCTTTCCTTTAGCCTCCCCTCAGTCTCAAAAGACTGACTCAAGAGTTAATGATGAGGAAATATTGTTACAACAAAAAACTAGTTAAAAGGTTCTCCATTATGTTATGTCCTGCCTTGGCCCACTAACTTAATACTGATATTTACTTTCTTTTTTTTTCTTTTTTCTCTTTTTTTTGGGGCCACGCCCATGGCACATGGAGGTTCCCAGGCTAGGGGTCGAATGGGAGCTGTAGCCTCTGACCTCCACCACAGCCACAGCAACACAGGATCCTAGCCGTATCTTCGACCCACACCATAGCTCACGGCAATGCCAGATCCTTAACCCACTGAGCGAGGCCAAGGATCAAACCTGTGTCCTTATGGATGCTAGTCAGATTCATTTCCGCTGAGCCACTACACAAACTCCTGATATTCATTTCTAGTTAGAATCACCTTGCAGCTAGTGTCTGGCTTTTCACAAATAATCTCTTCCTTGCTTAATTGCTTTCTTTTACTAATGGTTACTTTCCAGTTAAAGTTAATATCGCACCTAGTGTTTTCTTTTGTAACTGAAACACCCCCTAACACCTCTTCCCTGTAAGCAGTCTTCATTCCAAAGAGAAGGTCAAGGAACAATAACCCCAAAGAGAACCAGGAACCATCGCCAGACCCACAAATGCCAGCTTTGGTGACTCTGAAATGATCTACAGATAAAGAATAATATAGCTACCTTAATCAATAACGCCTCTCGAGTCAGGACACAGTTTTGAGGCACTAGCCTGCTGTGCCCTTTGCCTGGCAGAGCAGTGAAGCTGTTCTTTCTCTTCCTCAAAATCCTGTCTCTTAGGCTTAACTGGTGCAGGCGTGCAGAGACCTCATTTTCGGCTACAACGGGACCCACCACGTCCTTCCACGCTCTCTGCTTTCCGTCCCACCAGAGACTCTCTGTACAAAGACTACCTTCCCTGCTCTGGTCCCAGCTCAAAGGCTACTTTCTTCGGAAGCCCTCTCTGACCGTCCCCCGCCCCTAGCCCCCAGGCAGAGGGGGCTGCCGCCTTCTCTGTGAGCAGTTACCGAGGCATTCGCTTTGCAAGAGGACTTAAATATCTTTTCTCAGAACTGCAGATAAGCTGCCAGCTGCCTTAAGCCAGAGTATGGGTAAAAGCCACTATTCTGGGAATGGGTAGGTGTATTCCCAGCTTGGAACAAAGGAGAGAAGAAGGGAGGTTCTAGGAAAGACAAAAGGGGCTTGGAAAAGAAAGGGCAGAGCCCGTCCAAGCTAAGGCAACAGGTACATCTCAGGACCCAAACTGATGCAGCGGCATAAGGCAGAAAAACGCCACGTGTGTGTGTGAAGGAAGAAGCCAGGGGGCGAAGACTTCAGGGAGCTGAGGGCAGACTGAACTGAAGGAAGCAGAGGGAGGGGACATAGAAACTTCTCTGTGCTTCTGAAACTCGATCTGAGTTAATTTGCATGCATCTTTGTTTTTGTCATCGGGTGAATAGATGCACAAAAGATAAAAAAATACCGGCAGTGAAATCAACCGAGCTGGGTCCACAACTTGAGAACTCCCAGTGTGTCCGAGTGGCCTGTTCCCAGGAGAACCCCTGCCAGTGGGTGTATGACGACCTATAGCACATGCATGTCAGCTTAAGTTCATCTTTGGGTTCCCAGACCCCAGCATAGAGTGTGGCCACATAGAAGACTGCTTTTAAAGTTCCTGAACACGTATGCTGCTGCTGCTCACTGAGTTCTTTTGTTTTTGTTTTTCTTTTTTCACGTGGAGGATATCTGTGCATTTCTTTTCAAATATAGCAAGGCAAGAAGGAGCAACGGAAATCCCAAGACTCGGGAGTTCCTGTCGTGGCACAGCGGAAACGAATCCAACTAGGAACCATGAGGTTGTAGGTTCGATCCCTGGCCTTGCTCAGTGGGTTAAGGATCCAGCGTTGCCGTGAGCTGTGGTGTAGGTTGCAGACGCGGCTCGGATCCCGCGTGGCTGTGGCTGTGGCGAAGGCTGGCGGCTACAGCTCCTGTTACACCCCTAGCCTGGGAACCTCCATATGC
>PVHT020000237.1:5393788-5458756 GCA_004024745.2 Catagonus wagneri | reverse complement strand
AAAAAAAAAAAAAAAATCCCAAGACTCAAAGTAAGACATCGCTTTAAAAACGAAAGTAAACTAGAACATCTCTGGGGCCAGCAGAAGGAAATAACTCATAGAGATGAAGCTATGCCCTGGATGGTTTAGCAGCCTGGAAGTTATCTGGCACTCCCTTTAATGCAGTTCAACATGCAGGCAAAGGAGGCTAACAAATGACATCTGTAAACTGTCTTCCAATAAATGGCAGAGACATGTCCAGGAAAACAGGTATAAAACTCATCTCTTGGGTAGAAGCTCAGGCGTATCCAGTAAACTCTGTTAAGGCCCAGCTACATTCCCAGGACTTTTTTTCATTTTTTTCTTTTTAATGCTGCACCTGTGGCATAGGGCAGTTCCCAGGCTAGGGGTCTAATGGGAGCTGCACCTGCTGGCCTGCACCACAGCAACAGCCGCGGTGGATCTGAGCTGCATCTGTAACCTATGTCCCAGCTTGTGGCGACGCCAGATCCTTAACCCACTGAGTGAGGCCAGGGATCGAACCAGCATCTTTGTGGAGACTATGTGGGGTTCTTAACTTGCTGAGTCACATTGGGAGCTCCAAATATTTGTGATTTTAGGCAATATTTTGTTACTGTAACCTGGGAGGAGGAGGAGTCGGAAGGCTTGAGTTCCCAGCACGATTCTGCCTTGACCAAGTATCAGCTAACACAATAAAATGTGATCCTACCCCATCTTCTGTCTCCCACTACCTTCCCTAGATGCCTGCGCTGGCCATTGGAATGTGGTCCTGCCCCAGTCAAGGAAGACTAAGATCCAGGGATCCAGCTGTATGGCCGCAACCCAAACCTAGGACTTAATCTGGAAAAGCCTTCAACTAGCCAGGGCTGGCTTTGAGATGATGGCAGGGCCCAAGGCGGTATGCGTGGTAGGCCCCTGAAGACGAGAAACAAGAAAACAGGAGGGAAGTCAGGACAGTGGAGATAAATTTGGTCGGAATTTGCAGGGATGGGAAACTTTTCCAAAATTAAAAAGGAAAAGCAAAGAAAGCAAACAGGTGCAGAATCTGTGCTGTCCGCGGATTCACCGAACGCTGATTGCCGCCTGCGCCTCACTAATTGGGGATGACTGGGGAGCCGCTGTGCCTTCCTCCTGAGGAAAATGCCCTTGCAAGCTTCACTCCTCCATGCCCCTTCTCGAGAAATGCAGAAGGAGCTTTGGCAGTGACGAACAGCGGAGCCCCTTCCTGCTTCGGCGGCCCCCCAGTTTTGTGTTCTCCAGAGAGGTCACTTCACCTTTGCGGGTCTCAGGTTCCTCCTCCATACGTGGGGTGGACAAGGGCTGCCTGCCTCATTCGCCAGCTCTGGGAGCTCACACCCAAGGCCATCAGAAAACAGTTGGCCGAAGCGCCCTGCAGCACCTCCTGAAGCTGCTAGAATGCGTGGGATTCTCCAGCAAACCATTCTCACAAATAATATTTTCTGCTCCCTGCCTAAGAGTCTAATTTGCCTCCCGCGTGCTCTAGCAGATGGCTCTGTGAAAAGACCACATTGGTGCCTGAGACTTTAAGCCTTGGAGAGAAAAGAAATCCTGTCGTGTAGGGGAAGAGGAGTTGGGGGGAGGCAGAAAAGGCAAGAGTGGGCAGTGGAGAAGAGGGGATGCTGGTTAGCCCAGGTCTCCAAGTGCGTATTAGCTCCTGTGCCCCCTTGGGTGCAGCTGTGACCAGTCCCTACCCAGGCTCCAAGGCAAGGGACAGGTCACAGCTGCTCCCCAAAGAGTGTAGCAAACCAGGGACCCCTTCTGCCTCCAGGCATCCCTATGACAGTCCTCGGGAGCAATAGACATGAAGGAAGAGGTCTCCTCCTTTTCAATATGGGGACCCAGAACTCAAATGTACCCTTCTGGTTAGACTCCCAAGAGTTCTTACAAAGTTCTAGGCTACAAAAGTCAAGCAAAGTTCTGGAATAGCCTAAGGTTGGCCTCTGATACTGCCCTCAGCTCCAGTCAAAGGCTCCTTACTGAGTCCCCAACGTTAGGAAGTGCCCCCCGTCTAAACTGTGGTAGCTCTCTTCCAGTCTCGCCTTAGGGACCTTCCGCCTATGCACCCACCTCCAATCTCCTGACCTCGTAGATGACCCTAACTCAGCACCTAATGCATCTGGAGCCAGGCTCCTTCCCTTCCGAGTTCCCCTTGCCCAAGAGCTGCTGGAAGGCTCAGGAGTAAGACATTTCTTTTTCTTCTTTTTCCTTTTCTTTGGCCACCCCACAGCATAGGGAATTCCCAGGATCAGATCTGAGCCGCAGTTGTGACATACACCAGAGCTATGGCAGCACCAGATCCTTAACCCACTGTGCCAGCCCAGGGATCGAACCTGTGTCCCAGCACTCCACAGATGCTGCCGATCCAGCTGCACCTCAGTGGAAACTCCAGGACATTCCCGCTTCTGTCCCTGACTGGGCAAAATTCATTCCCAGGATTGCAAATTACAAATAGGAATATAATTTCACATGGAGAAATTTGTAATGGTGATTTGGTTCCATATTACTCAGTATAGAAAGGTAATTGGTCTTTCATTTATTTATTTTTTTTCAAGTGAGAAAACCAGGGGCAGTGACTAAAGGACCTGCTCATGGTCACAGAGGAAGTAGCTAGTGGCAGAGCCGAACCAGAACCCAGGGCTCCTAACTCCCAGGTCAGTTACAGATGGGCTTTTACTCACAGGCTTGGCAACCTGCCTGCTGTTCACTGCACGGTTTCTATCAGAAAACGTGTTCTGAGTTCCCAGTCATCATACTGCAGGGAAAATTAGGGACAGGGCTCATTCTAAGTTGGAGACCACCAGTTCCATTCCAGATCTGTTTTAGGACTTGCAAGAGCGGTCAGACTCAGGGAAGTGATGTTACTCCTGGACGGACCTGCCCAACAGAAGGATCTTCATGTTGCAAGTGCCCTCAGGACTCAGTAAAAGTTGGTCCAAAAATCACTGGGCAGAGGAACCTTTTCTAGTCTTTCTAGACCATGCTTCATTTTTTTTCTTGCTCAGTACACAATTTCTAAGGAAGAAACTGAACGAAACAGTGAATTTCTATGATTTTAGAGAGGAAAGAAAATTCCGTGGTCTCATTACTTCAAGCACCAATTGAAGTTCATCTTTTTTTTTTTTTTGTCTTTTTTTTGCCTTTATGTAGAGCCGCACCCGCAGCATGTGGAGGTTCCCAGGCTAGGGGTCTAATAGGAGCTGTAGCTGCCGGCCTTCGCCACAGCCACAGCCACAGCAACGCGGGACTGAGCCACGTCTGCAACCTTCACCATAGCTCAGAGCAACACCGGATCCTTAACCCACTGAGCAAGGCCAGGGATCGAACCCGCAACCTCATGGTTCTTAGTCGGATTCGTTAACCACTGAGCCACAAAGGGAACTCCGATCTTTTTTTTTTTTTTTAGGACTGCACCTGTGACATATGGAGGTTCCCAGGCTAGGGGTTGAATTGGAGCTACAGCTGCCGGTCTACACTACAGCCACGGCAATGCAGGATCCAAACCACGTCTGCCACCTACCTCATAGCTCACAGCAACACCGTATCCTTAACCCACCGAGTGAGGCCAGGGATCAAACCCACATCCTCACGGATACCAGTCAGGTTTGTTACCACTGAGCCATGACAGGAACTCCCTGAAGTTCATCTTTCTTACAACCATCAAGCAATAATGAAGGGCAGCTGACACGTGGTCCCCCATGGGGTGATGGTGGTGGTGGTGCTGATACAATGTTCATAATCAATGTGAAGTGAGGTTCATGGGACAAAAAAAAAAAAAAGTTCAATCTGGATGATGCTTTGTCCTTTTGGGCTCTCTCTTTTTCTCCCATGACTGACAATCATGAATATCTTAAGGGTGTTGCTGTCCCCACTCTGAATTGATGGAAGAGATGCAACAAGACCTAACTGGTGGAGACCGTTGAAGTGCTCTTGTCCCAACTCCACTGCACTGCATCCTTAGTCTTAGCTCTGGACAGTGACCTTCCTTACGACCTGTCTCTTAGGACCGTGAGGGCTTCTGGGAGACTGCTGAGTGACTTGCAGGATGCATGCCAGCTCTCATGTTAGAACACCCTGTACCCCGAGCCTGTCCCCCTAGTCTCTTCTTTAAGGCCACATATGGAGTGACCTCTTGCCTCTGAACAGGTATGGGTATGATGAAGAGGAGGGGAAGGCAGTGATCAGCCTGAGGGCTGGTTAAACTTTCATGGCCCCACTCTGTCGCTTCATCTTCCTGAGGCTCTGTTTTCTTCTCTGTCACGTGACAGGCCTGGACCAGGTGAGCCCTGAAGCTCATTCTTTTTTTTTTTTCCTCTTTTTGTCTTTATAGGGCTGTACCCGTGGCATATGGACGTTCCCAGCCTAGGGATCCAATTGGAGCTGTAGCCGCTGGCCTACACCACAGCCACAGCAACTGGGGATCCAAGCTCTATCTGCGACCTACAACACAGCTCACACCTTAACTCACTGAGCAAGGCCAGGGATCGAACCCATGTCCTCATGGATGCTAGTAGGGTTCATTGACCGCAGAGCCAGTATGGGGTCTCCTGAAGAACATTCTGAATCCCCAAAGGCATCAGGACCAGGGACTTCCCTGTTGGGAGGGCAGCTCAATGACCAAGAGGTGTCTCTGGGAAGCAGGCTGGAGGATGGCGTGAGGGCTCAGAGGGGGAAACGCGGTGGCCATTTGCCTCTCCTGACCTCTGGAAAACAGATTCTCTTTCTCCTTCCTTTGGAATTTGGGCAGCCCACTCCTGGGTGATGAGGCACGAAGACGGCGGGAATATCCTAGGCTCAGGGACAGGTAGACAGGTAAGGGGTCCCGGAAAGACGCTCCCTTCCCAGTGTGATGACCCACTCTTCCTTCACCTTTGCCTCTGTCGCACTCTTCACTCCCTCTCTGGGGGCTGGGGACCCCTCCCCAAGCCTCTCGCAAAAGGCACGGCCAGATGCCAAGCTGGGAGGAGCCCTGATGCCCGTTCCAATTAGGAAGGTGAAGATAATCCCATTACCAGTAATAGGATGTCGTAAACATTCCATCTCCACCTGTTAATTAGCCCCCCCCCCCGGGCTTCCTCCCGAATATGAAGCGATGCTGCGTAATCATGGCATTTTGCGGGTGATGCTGTTTCTTACCGGTGGTATTTCGGTGGTTTGTGTGGGAGAAAGAATTAATTATAGCTCCCCGGCTCCAACCCATTCTCCACCCCCACCCCCATCCTCTTCTCCCATTCGTCTAATATAGAAAGTCATACGTGTATAAATAAGCAGAGTAAATATGCAGTGCTGCTTGCCGTTTACCCAGGAGGGGGAGGTCAGAGCACCGGGCTCCGAACACCCAACTGGAAGTCACGGGGCCGCCTCTGGTACCACCAGAAACCACCACAGACCAACAGAGAGGACTCTATCCCTGGGCCTCAGCTTCCAGATCTTAAAACAGGAATAACAGGGGTTCCCGTCGAGGCTCAGCAGTGCCAAACCTGACTAGGATCCATGAGGATGTGGGTTGGATCCCTGACCTCACTCTGTGGATTAAGGACCCGGCATTGTCCTGAGCTGTGGTGTAGGTTGCAAATGCAGCTGGAATCTGGCATTGCTGTGGCTGTGGCGGAGGCCGGCAGCTGCAGCTCAGATTCGACCCCTGGCCTGGGAATCTCAATATGCCGATGGTGCGGCCCTAAAAAACAAAAATAAATAAATAAATAGGGAGTTCCCCTTGTGGCTTATTGGAAATAAATCTGACTGGCATCCATGAGGATGCAGGTTCAATCCCTGACCTCGCTCAGTGGGTTAAGGATTCAGAATTGCCGTGGCCTGTGGTGTAGGTTGCAGACATGGCTTGGATCCCTCATTGCTGCGGTGTAGGCCAGCGGCTACAGCTTTGATTCGATCCCTAGCCTGGGAACCTCCATATGCTATGGGTGTGACTCTAAAAAAATAAAAATAAATAAATGAATAAAATGGGAATAACAAACCAGCCCTGCTCATGATCTGAGCTTGCTACAAGAATCAAAACAATGAAAGCTGGGAAGCTATTGTTATACACATAAAGCTAAAGTCTTTTATGTTTGCTTTTCAGGGCCGCACTGCAGCATATGGGAAGTTCCGGGCAGGTCGAATCGGAACTACAGCCGCCGGCCTACCCGACAGTCACAGCAACTCGGGATCCGAGCCACGTCTGTGACCTACACCACAGCTCAGGGCAATGCCGGATCCTTAACCCGCTGAGCGAGGCCAGCAATCAAACCTGCATCTTCATGGATACTAGTCGGATTTGTTTCAGCTAAGCCACCACTCCGGAGGCTAAATTCTTACTAACTGTTCCATGCACCTGTGGAATCCCGTCCATAGAACCTTCCGGAGCACATCTGTAGCCAGGCTTCTCTGGAATCCTAACTAAACGGGGGAACTCAGACCAGAAGTATTAGACACAGATAAGTCGAGAGAGGTGGGGCGGCTTAGGCCACAGGAAGCCAGAATGAGGGGGACACACCGGGTGTGGGACACAGCAGGGGATTGTGGGTAGACAAGGATAAGGGTCACGATAACGGGAGGTCAGAGGTGTCCCAGGTGGGCCCAGAATTTGTGGGGCGCGCACACTGAAAACATGGAATAAGAACTTAAAAGCGGGCTCACACCCTGGGGGAAATTCAGGGAGGCCTGGCGGGAAGGTACGGCTGAGGAGACTATGTATAAATAGACACACTGCAATTGGCTTCACCTGTATCTTTGAACCAGCGAGTGTGTAAATACACCAGGCATAGAAGAAAAATTGGAAATGACAGAATTTGCTCTAAATACCACAGATCTGCATTAACAGTGGTGTTGGAGAAAATCATAGCTGCGTCATGGGCTGTTTCAGGGGCCATGGAGTGGGGGCTTCTGTTATCAGGCCACTGCAGAGGGTGAGGCATTTGGTCATTTCTAACCCCCTGCACAGCTCTTAAATATTATTGCTGAGCATGAAACAGAGGCTCCGAAATGCTGCTGTCTTGCCCAAGGCCACACAGCCAGGAAGCTGCAGAGCTGGGATTCAAACCCTATCTGACCCCCGAGCCTCCTCTCAGGTCGGACAGGCCCACTTAACTAGGACACGAGGAGACTGCATCTAAACCAAGCTCTCTTGTGCCAAAAATCTAAGTTTCTTGTCGTCACACCCATTTCTTCCTAGAAAAGCCCAAGCTGGGTCCATCCTGGAAGCTGGGGAGAAACGTGCCGAGACCACCCAGAGTCGGGCTGGGGGCCGAGGAGCGATGGAGGTGCTTGTTTTTTCCCAGGTTTTCTGAAAGGTGCAGAGGATGCTACTGTGGAAGTCAGAGAGAAAACCCTTGACTGAAGTGGGAGGAATCCATCTTCAAACAACGCCCCCCCGCCCCCCGCTCCCCCCCCCCCGCTGAAAGGCAACTGCAAGCCCAGGAAAGTTCAGGTAGCAGAGCTCCCGGATGGCTGACGAGACAAAGGAGGAATTTCCTACAACGATCTGTCTTTAGAAGGTTAAAAAGAAGGAGAGCGCATAAAGCCATAGAGGGTAAACACCAAAGAATGAGGCCATCCCTTTGTCTAAAGAGGAAGAGAAAATTTTAGGATAATAAATTCTTCTTCAGTGAAGGTGAAAGCATGTCTGTCTACCAATTCCCCGGAACGGAGCGTGGCACACCCGAAAGTCACTGTCCAGTCAGCCTTCACCACGTCCACACGCGGCGCCCGTGAGAGAAGCGTGTGTGTGGCCTGTGACAACCACACAGTAGGAAAAGCAGCAGGAAGAAGACGAAGGTCTCCTCGAGGGCGTGACGGGTCTGTGCGGGGAGAGCTGCTCCTGGCAGTGCCGGCGGCAGGCCTGTCCGTCAGGTCTTGAGGGGGGAGGGGTTTACGCGAAGGGGGACAGGCGGGGCTAGAGCTGAGCCCGCACCCGCGAGCTGAGGACATGGACCTTTGCCTTCTCTGGACCTCTTAGCCACACACACCGCGCCCCAACTCCTTCCAGACCTTTCAACTCCTGCCTTTTTCTGGATCCCAGCATAGACTACACCTTGCCCTCTGGCCTGAAAGCACTGATTCTGTAAATAGTATGCCTCTATTAGTTCTCATTCTTTTTTTTTTTTTTTGCCTTATCTAGAGCTGCTCCCGCCGCATATGGAGGTTCCCAGGCTAGGGGTCTAACAGGAGCTGTAGCCGCCGGCCTTCGCCAAAGCCACAGCCATGCGGGATCCAAGCCGCGTCTGCGACCTACACCACAGCTCACGGCAACGCCGGATCCTTAACCCACTAAGCGAGGCCAGGGATCAAACCCGCAACCTCATGGTTCTTAGTCAGATTCGTTAACCACTGAGCCACGATGGGAACTCCCTATTAGTTCTCATTCTTGAGCGCTTTATATTTCCTCTGACTCCTCCTCACGGCTGACTAAAGAGTCGTCACTGGATATCCTGCTGATTCGGTAACAGATGAAGGATTTAGGAATTCTTGGCTTCATGGTTATCTAAACATAGAGGGAGGATAGAGCAGGATAAAGACTGAGTCACCCCGGGGGACCTAAAGACTCTGAACCCTCCTGGCCACAAGCACTTCTCCCAAAGAGGAGAAAATGAGCGTCTGAACATACCACCAATGCACAGGCTCAAAGTGCTGAAACTGGCCAGTTAGTTACCTTGAATAACAGGGCTTGGAGACCGTGTGTGCATATCTCCTGGTAGCTTAGCAATGACTCACTGCAAGTCTTTTGTTCAGACATGTTGAAGATTTGGTGAGAGTAGATGCCAGATGCATACTCCGTTAGAACTTGTTATCTGGTTTGCGCCTGAGCAAGAAATTCATGCTTCCATGTCTTAAATCCACCCCCAAGAGTTAGATAACGGCCCTGAGGGACCCAGAAAAAGAATGCTGCTGTCCGCCACACCAGATTTCAGTTTTGGCCTTCCCTCTCCCTGCTCAAAACATCCAGTCTCTCCTTGCCATCTGTTGGACAGAGTCAAAACCTGCCATCGGACACTTAGCCACTGGATTCTGGTTTTGGGAAAAGAAATCCAACCACAGAAGACATGTGGGGGACAACTGTGGACATGAGACTATGAACCAGGCATGAGCGACGCTAGAAAATTATTGTTTGTTTTGCTGCATGTAATAACGGCAATGTGGATATATAAGCACTCGGGGATTTCAGCCCATGAAGCCTGGGATTTACCTTGGACTAAAAGTCAAACATTCTTGACTTCACTAAAAGCCAAACATTGGTAGACAGAGAAGAGCGAATGTAAATACGGTAAAATGTGAGCACGCCCAACACCACCCAGCCTCTTTGCTTTGGCTAGTCCTGCCTCGTGAATTGTCTCTCTCCTTTTCCAAGTCTGTCAAATCCCATCTATTCTGGAAGTCAAGCTCCCATCTTTAGAAAAAAGATGTCATCTTATTTTTAAAACCTTTCCAGGGAGTTCCCATCATGGCTCAGTGGAAACGAACCCGACTAGTTTCCATGAGGTTGCAGGTTTGATCCCTGGCCTTGCTCAGTGTGTTAAAGGATCTGGCATTTCTGTGAGTTGTGGTGCAGGTCACAGATGTGGCTCAGATCCCATGTTGCTGTGGCTGTGGTACAGACCAGCAGCTGTAGCTCTGATTTGACCCCTAGCCTGAGAACTTCCATATACTGCAAGTGTAGCCATAAAAAAAAGAAAAAAATTGAGGTTAAAACCCTTCCAAATTCTGACCCAAGTGATCCTGTCCTGTCCTTCTCTGATTCTTGCTGCATCTAGCATGAAATCTCCAGAAATATGTGTTTGCTCTTAAATACAAAAACCAGTGCTCCGATTCTGGCCAAGGCTGAGTCCACTGTGTATGTAGCTCATGTGAGACTCTCAGCAGAACTACAGGAGCATAAATTTCCTTTCAAGGAAATATGCACATTAGAAAGGTTAGGGGTCACGTGGGATGGGGAGGTAAAGGTCATAGCTGGGAAATTATGATCTCTACCTTCAATCCCAAGCTACATGTAAAATTTCCAACCAAATGATATCTCAGGATGGGCCAGGCAGTTTGAAGATTTCTGGCTTTGAAAACCCCAAAAGCAAGGTAAGCCAAACTGTAATATGTAATGTGTGTCCTTAAAATCCCAGTAGGATACCCACCATCCGAGCTGAGAGTGAGGCCGGTCCGCTTGGAGATGGAGAGAAGCAGACAGAGAGCTCTGATTTCCCCGACAAGTGAAAATCACCTGAGTCTGAGTGGAAGCTGACTTCCCCCCACCAAGCCACGGTAAAGTACTTTTGTGGAATAGGATATAATACATAAATATACAAACAAGCTCAAATTTGCCACTTAAGGACAGAAACCACCGCAGCTTGTTCGTAGCACTGAAGTGTGCAGCTGGGGCTTAAAGCCCACGGTGCACGTGATAAAGAACACTTGACCCCTTCCTGACTCCAGAGGAGAAGCACTGCCCCCAAACGCAAGGAGGGGGGGAGGCAGAGAAAAGGGAAGGTTTGCGCGCTTTCGTTCTCTCCTTTAAACCTAAATGCTTTTCTCTTCTTTGTTTGAAGGGAATTTGAACTTGAAAGGGATTTGAGTGCAGGAAGTGTTTTCCGGTGAGAAGCTAAAATGTCCCTTAGTAATACCTGCTCTGGCCCTGGACAAGATGTTTCCAGCTCGATTCCCCGAAGGCGCTGCTCAGTTCCCAAAGCAGCTGTATTTTTAAAAGAAACAAAAGAGAAGAGTTCCCCTTGTGGCACTCTAGTAGGGACCTGACTAGTGTCCATTAGGATGCAGGTTCCATCCCTGGCCTCGCTCAGTGGGTTAAGGATCCAGCGTTGCCATGAGCTGTGGTGTAGGTCGCAGACGCGGCTTGGATCCTGCGTTTCTGTGGCTGTGGCGTAGGCCAGTGGCTGCAGCTCCGATTCCACACCTAACCTTTAAACTTCCATATGCCCTGGGTGTGGAGGAAGGAAGGAAGGAAGGAAGGAAGGGAGGGAAGGAGGGAGGAAGGAAGGAAGAAGGGAGAAGAGAAAGACAGAAAGAAAGACAGCAAAAAGGAAAAGAAAAAAGAGAATCGCTTGCTATTTTCTAAGGATCCCAGGCAGATCACAGAAGAGCTCACGCCGGGTAGCTTGCTGAAGGACAGAGATCTCTGGAAACATCCTTCATCGCCAGAATCTCTGAATGATTCCTGGTTCGGACTCAAAGGTTTCTTGTAAAACCATAGACCCCATACAATTTTCTCTTTTCAGATTCACTTAGACAACCCTCAACAGCTAATGTCTCCAACACTGACCAAGGACAGTTTTGAAAGTAAACGGAAGTGTCACTCAGTTGATGACTCTGGCCGCCTCGGGGCTGGCTGGTGACAGTAACTGGGGCGCTCATGTGTTGTTACTGGCTAATCAGAGATCTTGAGATCCTGGGAACATGGGGACCTCCCACACTCACCAGCCACCCCAAGCTCTTAGCGGTGAAGGCATTATAACAGCTCTCACAACTGTTGCTTTTACTACTCCGTGTGAAGTTGTGTACAGATGCATGCTCTTTTTTTTTTTTTTCCCTCCCCAATTAGGCTGTGTAAATGGAAGTCCAGGCCTGGATATGACCCAGTTTCAAAACCAATTTACTAGAGAGACCACCCCGTGGGGATCCAGAAGGGGCTATTAGAAGGGGAGCGAGGACCTGCTCCCACAAGCTGGTCAGAGGCGCTCTTTCCCTTTTACGTTATACATTATCCATGAAATCGACAGAGAAGAACCCAGAAGGGCTACATGTGTTTTACTACGAATGTTCTCTTTATATCTCCTGGACCTAATAAGAGCAGTGGCAGCAGGAAAAAGTGATAACTGTCCCAGGACAGTAATTTAGCTGCATCTGTGCAAAAGATGTATTCAAAACATTTACAATTCTGTTTCTTTTTTATTTTTTTTTCCTGGCCGTGCCCATGGCACGTGGAAGTTCCAGGGCTAGGGATCGAAGCCACGCCACAGCAGTAACAAAGCCAGATACTTAATCCACTGTGTCACAAGGGAACTCCACAATTCTGGGGGGGGGGTTGGTTTGTTTTGGAGAGGAAAGACAATGGATTCAAAATATCTAATAATCAATATGCAAATTAACATCAGTAAATGTATAAGCTGCTATTTTATTTACTCTTTCTCTCTCTCCTTTTGGCTTTTTAAGTCTGCACCTGGAAGGTCTCAGGCTAGGGGATGAATCAGAGCTGCAGCTGCAGGTCTATACCACAGCCACAGAAACGCTCTGAGCCTCATCTGTGACCTACACCACAGCTCAGGGCAATGCCGGATCCTTAACCCACTGAGTGAGGCCAGGGATCAAACTCGCATCCTCATGGATACTAGTCAGGTTTGTCACCACTGAGCCACAACAGGAATTCCTTCTTTTTTCTTACCATCTCAAATTAATTTTTTTTCTGATTTTATTGAGTTATAGTTGATAATTAAAAATTATATATACTTAGAGATGTACAACTTGATAATTTGATATACATTGTGAAATATTCACCACAATCAAGCTAATGAACATATCCATCACTTCACATAATTAACCTTTTTGCTTGTGGTAGCAATACTTAAGATCAAACCTTGTAGCAAATTTTAGGTCTACAATACTGTCACTGTAATCACATGGTTCTACATTAAGTCTCTGAAACCTATCTCGCATAAAAAGAAAATTTTGGCTATAATCTTCCCATATCCCCCTGCCCCAGCCCCTGGTAACCACCACCATTCTACTCCATGTTTCTATGAGTTTGACATTTTTAATTTTAGTTAATTATTTTTTTTGCCACACCGGTGGCATATGCAAGTTCTTGGGCCAGGGTTCAAATGTGAGTCACAGCTGCAGCAACACCGGATCCTCAACTCACTGCACTGGGCCAGGGATCAAACCCTGCCTCCATAGCAATCTGAGCCAGTGCAGTCAGAACCTTAACCCAGGGTGCCACAGTGAGAACTCTGAGTTTGACATTTTTAGACTTCACATATAAGTTAGATCATGCAGTATTTATCTTTCTGCCTCTGGTTGATTTCACTTAGCATAATGTCTACCCAGTTTATCCATGTGGTCACAAGCAGCAGAATCTCTTTCTTTTTTAAGGCAGAAAAATAGCCCACTGAACATTTCCTTTATCCATTCATCGTTCAACAATCATGTAGCTTGTTTCTGTATCTTGGCTACATGAATAACACTGCAGTGAATAGGGGGTGCAGACATCTCTGAGATGCTGATTTCATCTTCTTTGGTTTATATACCCAGAAGTGGCAATGCTGGATGACAAGGTAATTCTATTTTTAAGCTTTTTAGGAATCTCCTTACTGTTTTCTGTAAGGCTTGTATCCATTAAAATGTCTGTAATTCTTTTTATTTATGTATTTTAATGATTTTTATTTTTTCCATTATAGTTGGTTTACAGTGTTCTGTCAGTTTTCTACTGTACAGCAAAGTGACCCAGTCACATATATATATATATATATGCATATACACTCTTTATATATATATATATATACACACACTATACATGTATATATACACTATATATATATATATAAATATATATATACACATTCTTTTAGTTCTTGATAGAACATTCAGGAAACTGGAGTATTTGATTTTTACCCATTGTTTGTTTGTGTAGATCTTTGGAAATGACTGAAAGTCTTGGTGACGCCTACCTAAATCAACCCCAAACTGTGTATGAAATGTCCAGCACTGCAAAACTTCAGAAGTTTGGGGGCCCATGAAACTATTTCTCATCACCCAGGCTGCCATAGTAGGAAAAGCTAATGCCAACTCAAAGTCATTACTGCTCCCGAGTCCTTTTTAACTCACTCCTCACTGGGTTCTAGGATCAGGTTTCTGCTATCACAGAAGGATCCTTCTGACTGGCAGGAAGGGGCTTCAGGAGAGGGAGCATAGCAACCTCGGGAGGAAGAAATAATGAATCTGCTTCCCCGCTGTTTAGAATTCAGCACGAACCAATTAAGGCAATGCGTATGTTCTTCACCTCAAGAAAAGTGGCTCAGTTGTTAGGGAGCTCACAGTTGCACTCAGAGCAGTCCAAGGGGTCGTATTAGGGAGACTCTCTTTAAAGGAGGAGGCGTGCCTCCTATTTATTTTGGGCAGACACCTCCACCTGAAGCCCGACTGATGCAGTGGGGGCACTTCAGGGCAGGTTCTTACGGGGTGCCTACCATGAGCTCGGCATTGCTGGGTCCAGAGGAGCCAGAGGCACACCTGAGCAGCTTCCTGCTGCCCTCCAGAACTTTTATGGTTACTCGCACTGTAATAATACTGTGTGAGTAAGGAAGGCTTCTTCTGTAACAGAAGTGTCCTCTACAGGCAATTAGAGAGGTACCCCGGTGCTTCAAGGATCACAGCCTTATGGCCACAAAAGCACACACCCCGAAGAGTCACCTGGTGAAAACCCAAAGGGATGTGTGGCTGAGTATCTTCAGCAAACAGGTGAGTGGAAGGAGGCAGCTTTCAGAGAGCGGGTGAAGGCTTTCTTCTGGAACGGAGTGGCCAGGAGGATGACTACGGAAAGGGAGGTGGAGACTATGCCTGAGTTTGGGGTTGTGTGACAGAGCAACAGAGCAGGAGTGGGCGGATGAGAGGCCCAGAAACGGAACAGTTGTGGGTGAGCCATGTGGCGATGGGAGACAAGTCAGGCCAGAGAGGAAAGCGGCAGGAGGTGGTGGGTGGGCAGAGGGAGTCCACGCCACTGGGTGACAGGGACGGGTGAACACGTGCAAGGCTTAACATTTTCCCTTTATTAAAAAGGGGTCTGCTAAATATAACTTCCCTCCATAAGAACCTCTTCTAAGTCCTCGCTGACGGTGGTGTAAGAAAAAAATGGGCCTGGGGAGGGATTCATCTGTCGCCAAATCCATTCAAGGCAGAGACCAACGTCATTCCGTGGTTTACCTCTGACCCGCATAGATTAACCAGAAATAACATTTGGATCTCTAGGAACTCAGAAATAGGAGGACCCCTTCCCCTGACTGTGACGGTTATGTGGACTAGTGACGAAGGGCTTAGGGGATTTCAAACTGTCTTTTTCTAAGCCGAGTGTTTGTTGCTTTATCTATAGAATAATATGTAATATGTATTTTGTCTACAGAAGTTACTGTAGAAATAAAAGGAGATGGTGCATGTAAAGTGTTTAGCCTAGTAAATGCTCGATAAAACAATGCGTTATTATCTAAGCTTCCTTCTAATCTAATGATATTCCGAGGTTCTCTAGATTCTGTCAAAACTGGTTTTATCTCCCTCCGAGCAGGAGGACTGGGGAAGCCCTGAAATTGTGTGTGAAGTTTACTTCGTAGGAGACATGCCTGCGCAGCTTGCAACCATCTCCCCATCGCTTGGGAATGGCCTCGTGCTATGCAAAGCAGATAAAAATGAGCACCCCCAGAGTTCCCTTGTGGCACAGTGGGTTAAGGATCCTGTTTTGTCACTGCAGTGGCTCAGGTCGCTAAGTGAAAATAGCCAGGTTTAATCCCTGGTCCTGGAACCTCCATATGTTGTGGATGTGGCAGAAAAAAGGGAAGGAGGAGGGAGGGAGGGAGGGAGGAAGGAAGAAGGAAGGAAGGAAGGAAGGAAGGAAGGAAGGAAGGAAGGAAGGAAGGAAGGAAGGAAGGAAGGAAAAAGAAGAGCATCCTGCCTTGCTGGTACAGCTGATTGATTTGACTCAAGGTAGACAATTCTCTCTCCTGGGATTTTGAAATTTGTGGCACATGCAGACACTGGAGGTTACTGGAGCTGAATTAGAAGGACGATCCCCCCAACCCTGGGACTGCTCGGGGTCCAGACCTGCTCTTATCTAGGATGCTTCATTCAGGGAATGGTGCTAAAGTTTCTAAAGTTCCCAGATAACACTTTGTACTAGAATACTACCAATAAATCAGATTTATTTATTCATTTAACTTAAAAACATTTTTTTTTATCGTGCCTCTGGCATATGGAAGTTCCTGGGTCAGGGATCCAACCCGCGCCACAGCTGTAACCAGAGTCGCAGCAGTGACAATGCTGGATCCTTAACTTGCTGAGTCAGGAGGGGACCTCCCAGATTTTTAATCAAGTCATCACCCAGGAGAGAAGGGAGCTGAAGGAAGAAGGAGATAATTAATTACATCCATGACAACTCAAAGCCCAGAAGATGGGGGGGAAATTTCAGAACCAGTTCATCCCCTCAAAACCCCTGCCCAAGTCTTTCAGAGGCCACCTGCCCACGGGGCCCAAGGTTTCTGGTCCCTGTGACTGTGATGAATGGATGCTGAAAGGGAGAGGAAGGCTGTGGGAAGTCCAGAGCCTTGAAGAAAATCTTGTCATCGTTCAGCAGTGTAATCAGTTCACAAGAATCCCCAGAAAAGTCTTGGTAGTACAACAAAGCCCTGGTGAGCCCGAGCTAGGAACTGAAAGAGTTTTGGTTTTAGCTGAGGCTGGTGTAGAAGGAAAGGGCATCTTCTAACTTGTCAGAGAGATGCTCTTGCAGAGATGGGAGTGGCGCTGAGAAACTGACAACAGCTGTTCCTCAGCTTACCTAGGTTAGGGATAAGTAAGACCAGCAGGTGGCCGAGGAGTAACAGGAAGAATCCTAAAGATGTAAATAGGATCCACACCTTGAAATATGACTGAAGATGAGCAGGACAGACAGGTAGGGCTGGGTAACGTATAACAGAAAGGATTATTTGAAACACTGTTTGCTAACAGTTAAGGAAGCACTAATGGGATGCTCTTAGAACAAGTCTCTCCCCCCCCCACTTATTCTATGAATTACTTACAAATAGAGTTAGTTCAAAGTTATATGTGATGTGGTTCTAGTTTTTTATATGTAAGTCTTTATATAAAATTACAAAAGGCTGGGTTGAGTATTTCTTCTAATGCCAAATTTTGCTTACATAGATTTAGCCCCCCCGGGAGGATGCGCCGAGAAAGACCATTTGATGGTAGGAACCATAATTATGCATACAGAGCTCAAGGGTGTGGTTCAGCATTGAGGGCTGGTCATGCAATAGATTCTTCTGTTTTCATAATGGACATACTGCAAGTGCTAAAAAGCTGGCATAATTAAGGACTTTGAAACATCAGAAACAGGGTCATGAGATTTATACTGAAAAATATGAAAAGCAATAAAAGAAATCTCTTTTTGGTGGAAAAATATTGGGAGGTTTTTTTTTTTTTTGTCGTTTTGCCTTTTCTGGGGCCACACCCACACCCCAGGCTAGGGGTCTAATTGGAACTACAGCTGCCGGCCTTCGCCACAGCCACAGCAACACGGGGTCCGAGCTGTGTCTGCGATCTACACCACAGCTCACAGCAACGCCGGATCCTTAACCTACTGAGTGAGGCCAGGGATCGAACCCTCAACCTCATAGTTCCTAGTCGGATTCATTAACCACTGAGCCACGACGGGAACTCCAGGGGAGATATTTTTAAAGACCCATATAAATTAGGACGGTCACTTATAGTTAAGAAAGCTTTGGATTTAATTTTGAATTCAGGGATTCCCGAACAAACTTAGAAAGAAGACTTGTTTTGCCTGGGAGCAAAGAAATGTGGAAAGAACAATAGAAGAGTACCAGCATGCTCCATAAGGGGCAAAAAATAGACTAATTATGTATGATGGATTTCCACACTACATAGATTATTAAAATACTAGACGATCAGTGAGATCTCAATTAAACCTGACCTACGGAAAGTGGTTAGAATATATTTCAAAACAGATAAGCATACAGCTCAATAGAAAATAAACATAACCCAATTAAAAAAAAATGGGCAAAGGACCTAAACAGACTTTTTTTTTTCCCAAGGAAGACATACAAAGAGCTAACAGTTACATGAAAGGATGCTCAACATCAACAGTCATCAGAGAAATGCAAATCAAAACCACAATGAGCTATCACCTCACACCTTAGGATGTCTATTATCAAAAAGACAAGAGATAACACATGCTGGTGAGGATACGGAACAAAAGGAATGCTTGTGCATCGTTGGTGGGAATGTAAATTGGTGCAGCTACTATGGAAAACAGTATGGCAGGTCTTCCCGCTATTAAAAAAGAACTACCGTAGGATCCGGCAATTCCATTTCTGGGTATGTAGCCAAAGGAAACTGAATATTTACTTTGAAGAAATATCTATATTCACTTAAGTGTCCAATGATGGATAAAAGAAAAAAGAAAATGTGGTAAACACACACATACACACACACCTTTAAAAAGAAGAAAACCTGCCATTTGCAATAACATGAATGAATCTGGAGGACATTATGCTAAGAGAAAATAGCCAGAAAAGGACAAATACTGCAGGGTATCACTTATAGAAAATAAGATATTCACAAATTGGTGGGGAAAACAGAGGTTAGTAAAAGGGTACAAACTTTCAGTTATAAGCTGAATAAGGTCTGAGAATCTAATGTACAGCATGGTGACTCAAGCTGATAACACTGTACCATATAATTGAAATTTGCTAGGGGATTAGAACTTAAACGTTCTCGCACACAGAAAAAGGTAAATTTTTGAGGTGATAGATGTGATAATTAGCTCAGAGGCGGGATTCCTTTCACAATGTATATATACCATCATGTTGCACACTTTAAATAGCTTACAATTTTTCTTGTCAATTATATCTCAGTAAAGCTGGAGGAAGTTACCAAAAAAAAAAAAACCCCAAAACCCACATATATAGGAAGGCAAGCAACTCTGCTAGTGAACAGTCTTCTCCACATGTTAAAGATAAAAGCAATTCCAAGAGCGATGGTTCAATGCTAGTGTGAGGGCTTGAGCAGCACCGAGGAATGAATCAGAGCTCGACTGCAGCCTCCTACCCTGGGCCAAGCAATGACACAAGATTGGGGCGGAAAGATGAGCTTGTTTTTCAAACTCTAGAGTTTCCGAGTTTCCGAGGGGAGCAGGCTGGGGAGGATAGGACAGTAACGATAAGGGCACCTGAAGCATAAGTAAGGGCAGTAAGGAGCCTTCCTGGCCTCCCTCGGCCCGGTGTTGCTGTGATTTCTATACTTCCCAAAAGACTGCAGAGACAAAGAGGAACTCACCGCTTTGCTGAGGCACAACTCTGAACTGCATGTGTTGTGGGGTTTCTTTGTGGGGCTGAATTATTTAGCTAAGTGGGAAAGGCATTCCCAACTAACTCTACGTATTAGTGCTATTTTCTCTTTGTTGTTCCATCATAAAGTGAATATGTTTTAAAATGGACTTTCTTGTGAAAAAATAATCCATTAAAGGAAGCCCATGGCTAACGCTGGTGATGGACAAGGAGAGGTCTTAGCAAGAGGTACTTTGTATAAAATAAAAAGTGAAATGTTGAATTTGGCAGCAGATCAGGCATGGGCAACAAACACGTTCAGTTACAGGGACTAGGGAAATTAGAAAATAAAATTTATGAATATTTCAACCAGTGCAAAAGCTGTAATTTATGGCAGAATTTTTAACGATGTAGTGATATTCACAAACTGATAGATTCTTGAAAGTCTTGAGACCCCTCCCTGAAGAGCCTCATTATCCATTCCATATACAGCAGTGTGTACAGTATAGGAAAATCTACTTAATACTCTGTAGTGGCCTATATGGGGAAATAATCTGAAAAGGAATGCATATATGTATTATATACATATATGAGACTAACACAACACTGTTAAGTCAACTGTACCCCAATAAAATTTAAAAAAAGAATCCCGCCTGACTGGCAGTTCTAGGAGGGCAGACTTTGTCAGGTACTTCATAGAATCCCCATGCCTGGAGTGGTGCCTGGCACAAAGGAGTTGGAAAGACAGGCAGCAGCCAAAGCACGTAGTGCCTAGTGGTTCACGATGAAGGATCTGGATATTGATTTAGGGACAATGAGAAGACTTGGGGCATTTTACACAGGGGAGTGGTATGATTTCAGTTTTAAAAGGTCACTCTGGCTGCTACATGGAGAAGAGACGACAGGAAGGGCGTCGGTAGAAGGAGACAGACCAGGTGTCCTGATGGAGAAGGCTAGTAGGACGGATTGAGGGAGGGGGTCACAGTGGCCCGGAACTGGGGGTTGACAACTGGTTCTAGATAAATTGGAGACTAGAGCCAACAGATTGGCTGATGGATTGGGTGTGGGACTGCAGAGATAGGAATCAGGCATAATTTCAGCAATAGGGTGGATGATGGTGCCATTATTTATTTATTTATTTATTTAGTCTTTTTGCCTTATCTAGAGCCGCACCCGCGGCATATGGAAGTTCCCAGGCTAGGGGTCTAACAGGAGCTATAGCTACCGGCCTTCGCCACAGCCACAGCCACGCGGGATCCGAGCCACGTCTGCAAACTACACCATAGCTCACAGTGACGCCGGATCCTTAACCCAATGAACAAGGCCAGGGATGGAACCCGCAACCTCATGGTTCCTAGTTGGATTTGTTAATCACTGAGCCACGACGGGAACTCCGGTGCCATTATTAAGAGGAGGAAAGAACTCACTTAGGAAAGGAGTATCCAATATCACTGAGGCATGTGAAGTCCGAGACAAGTCTTAGCTATTGTGTGAAGATGTCAGATATCAACTGGACAGCAGAAGGTATCTGATCCTGGGACTTAGGGAAAGGGCTGGAGATTTAAATCTCGAATGAATAAATGAGTTCCTGAGGCCGACCCTCTGTACTAAAAATGGAAAAAGTTTTAGCCAAGATGGAACAGAAGAGGGTAAACGCATTCAGTGCCACTAAGTTACAAGACAAAAATGTATCATTGCGGGGGGGCAAAAAGGAAGAACCTGAATTGTCATTGTTCAAAGACATGAAGGCCCCTCCCACATTTGTCAACCTCCCCTAACCCAAATCCTCAAAGGAGTAGTCAGGATATATGTATGTGTATACACACACACACACACACACACACACACACTCTGTCTTTTTGGGCCGGACTCACAGCATACGGAAGTTTGCAGGCTAGGAGTCAACCATTGGAGCTGTAGCTACAGTCCGAGCTGCGTCTGCAACCTATACAACAGCTCACGGCAATGCCAGATCCTTAACCCACTGAGCAAGGCCAGGGATCGAACCCGCATCCTCATGGATGCTAGTTGGATTCGTTTCCACCATGCCACGATGGTAACTCCCTACATACATTTTTTAACGCAGGGAATGTTGGTTACTAAGGCTCCCATTTTCTTGATTCACTGAACTGTATCTGAGACGCATTATTTCTCTAATAAGGCCAGATTTGAGGAATATGTAGAAAGAAGTAAGGACATAGAAATAGCTTCTTAAAATAATAATTTATGTCCACAAGGATGTGGGTTCGATCCCTGGCCTCATTCAGTATTTGAAGCTCAGGAAAGAAAAGAAATCAGAAAAATGAAAGTTGCTGCTTCTTTCGAAGGAAAAGTTTCACACACCGCTCAGCTCTCTGACACACCAAGTGTGGCACAGGAAAACCCAATGGAAATTACTTCCTCTACAACCACAGGGAAAGAGTGGACCTCTTTATTTAGAATAGCGGGCTGGAATTGTCTGTTATTTGGCTTGAGAATCTAGAAGAGTTTAAGAAATGAGAACCACTGAATTCCCATCGTGGCTTGGTGGTAAGGAACCCAACTAGCATCCACAGGGATGCAGGTTTGATCCCTGGCCTTGCTCAGTGGGTTAAAGATCCAGCGTTGCCATGAGATGTGGTGTAGGTTGCAGATGCGGCTCGGATCCTGCGTTGCTGTGGCTGTGGTTTAGGGCCGGCAGCTGTAGCTCCGATTTGACCCCAAGCCTGGAAACTTCCATATGCCGCAGGTGCAGCCCTAAAAAGACAAAAAAAAAAAAAGGAAAAGAAAAGAAATGTGAACCAGGCTACAAAGGAGAATCAGGAGAAGCCATTGTTAAACGATTTGGACTACAAGACTTGGGTGGGGTGGGGTGGGGTGGGGGTGCTAGCGCACGTCACTGAATTACATGAAAAGATCACAGTCGCATCGATGGTACCCTTGCCTTGATTTCTAAGATCCAGAACACTTCTGTACAACTTACCTCACTCCCTGGAATATTATGGGAAACTGAAACATGCACACAGAAGAAATAAGCTGTATGTACGCTGGTAAAGGGCACAAGGTCATAGCAACAGCCTTTTAAAATAACAGTTTAGAGACAGGAGTAAATAAGGACACAGAAATAGCCTTTTCTATGTAAATATGCTGTGTACACTTATAGGGGACAAGGAGAAGAGCCAGTGATGGATCTGTCACTAGGGTCTCAGCATCTGCAGTGTTAGCCTCTGTAATACCCAGGTACAGGTCTGATTTCTTCTAGGTAAGTATGAGAGTCCAAAATTTCTGGATAGCCAGAAAAGTATAAGTTTCTTTTCAGAGATGATACCCTGCTTCTAAGATGCAGGGAGATGAACATCCCGAGGCCATTGCACTTACAGCGCAATGATCGAGCAGAGCTGAGGATGATTATAATTTATGTGAGTAATTACCTTACGGATCAAGATGATAAATGCTATTGGTTAATATATGCTTGTAGAAAGGCACAGAATCCTTCCCCAAACACACACATTACATATGCACACATGACAACAACAACAAACAGTTGGCTTTTTACTGTTAGAAGGGAGGCACATATATATCATTCTTTTTTTTCCTTTTTTTGTCTTTTTGCCTTATCTAGAGTCGCACCCGCGGCATATGGAGGTTCCCAGCCTAGGGGTCTGACAGGAGCTGTAGCCGCCGGCCTTCGCCACAGCCACAGCAACGCGGGATCCGAGCCGCGTCTGCAACCTACACCACAGCTCACGGCAACGCCGGATCCTTAACCCACTGAGCAAGGCCAGGGATCGAACCCGCAACCTCATGGTTCCTAGTCGGATTCGTTAACCACTGAGCCAAGACGGGAACACCCTTTTTTTCCCTTTAAGGTTAATCGGAATACTTGGGCTCTACATAGCACAAAATAATCTTAGAATAGAATATATTCTGTTTGAACAGGACATTTGGTAAAAGGTGTATTCAAATTAGGAAGGCAAACCATTAATAACCTATCTTTTTTTTTTTTTTTTCTTGCCAGGAAACCCACCAAGTTTAGATATTACGCAGAAGAGAAGGTGGGGTGTGATTTTCTAAAGGTGCAGAGAGGTTCCTACAATCGAATATCAGTAAGGTGGAGTCCCCTATTCAACTGCCTTAGAAAGGTCTTTACACACACACACACACACGAAAGATTCAGTTATTCCAAGTGTTTTGCTATCAAGCTAAAACATTCAGATACTTCCTACGTCCAGATTTTTGTGCACAGTGAGCAAATATTGACATAACTTTTTTGATGTCCCACCCTTTAACCACTGCAGTGCCATGATCAGTTCTACGCTATTGGGGTGAACACTACAAATATACAATGACTTTATCGACTAGTTCCCAAAATACACGTCTAGGCCTAAACATTTTGTCATTGAAATATGCATTTGGGGGGAGTTCCCATGGTGGCTCGGTGGTTAACAAATCCGACTAGGAACCATGAGGTTGTGTGTTCTATCCCTGGCCTCGCTCAGTGGGGTAAGGATCCCGCATTGCCGTGAGCTGTGGTGTAGGTCACAGATGCGTCTTGGATCCTGTGTTGCTGTGGCTGTGATGTAGGCCAGCAGCTATAGCTTTGATTCGATCCCTAGCCTGGGAACTTCCATATGCTGATGGTGTGGCCCTAAAAAGACATAAAAGAAAGAAAGAAAAGAAAGATGCATTTTTAATAGGCAAGTAAATTGTTTTCAAATTTACATTTATTGGGAGGGGATGGGGTTCTAGGTAACTTTTTGGTCTATATCCACAGTAGTAAGAATTGATGGGAAGAAAGAGATAATCAGCATGAAATTCTGTAAATGTGCATCCATTTCCAAATGCTCCAAAGGTAAAAGAATTTTCTGGTAGAATCATAATATACCTGAACAATCCCCCAATTTGATAAAAAAAAAAAAAATCTCCCAAGAACTTTTTCATTGCTAGCCTGAACAGAAATCTTCATTTCTTACATAACGACACTCATAATCAAGAAGATGTACAAATTTCCAGTTATAAGAAAAAATTAGTACCAGGGAGACGATGTACAACATAATGACTAGAGCTGAGTGACATAGAGAAATAATGCTGCTGAGTGGTATACAGATAAGTTGTCAAGAGACTAAATCTTAAGGGTTTTCATCACAAGGAGAAGGTTTTTTCCTTCTTTCTTTTCTTTGCTTTGTATCTATGGGAGATGATGAATGTTGGCTGAATGTATTGCAAACCTCACCCTATTGCGACAGTCACTTCACCACAGGTAAATCCAACCATCATGTTGTCCTTTTTTTTTTGTTTTGTTTTTTGTCTTTTTGCCTTTCCTAGGGCCACATTCGCGGCATATGGAGGTTCCCAGGCTAGGGCTCTAACAGAAGCTGTAGCCGCCGGCCTTTGCCACAGCCACAGCCACGTGGGATCCGAGCCGTGTCTGCAACCTACACCACAGCTCATGGCAACGCCAGATCGTTAACCCACTGAGCGAGGCCAGGGATCGAACCCGCAACCTCATGGTTCCTAGTCGGATTCATTAACCACTGAGACATGATGGGAACTCCATGTACTTCTTAAACTTATACAGTGATGGATGCCAACTATTTCTCAATGAAACTGGAAAAAAATCGGAGAAAAGCTATAAAAAAGAAAGTGTGGGGGCCACTTTGAACGCAGCAGTTACACAAATGGGAGAGACTCTTATACTAGATGCTTGGGGTCCTTCTCACTCTACACACCAAAGTGTAAAAAGGGATGTTCGCCAGGGAAGAGAGCTGGGCTGGCAATTTTCTTTGACTCTTAATACCATCCCTTCCATTTTCCTGCTACCTATTCCCCAGTAGCAATGAACCACCCATGGAAATCAAAAGTAGCTTTCATAAGACCATCTCTTCGATCATTTGAAATCCAGATTTTTTTTCAACTTCAGTGTGAGAGGAATCTCTGGGTTGGTCAAAGGACACTGTGGAGGAGCAGGGGCTGACCAAGGGGCCCCATCTCTGCCCCGAAGTACCACTTTTCCAGCAGGGATCCATACTCCACAACCAGTTCCACCCATGCCATGTTCCTAGTGTGTGTTATTAACTGATAATGCTCTTTCAAAAGAGGGCAAAATGCTTCTTTCAGCTCAACTAAAATTAACTATTTCCCTGGGTTGATTTTTTTCTTGGGGGGAGGGCGGCGATAGTTAGCAATATAGAGCAGTTTTTTTCTAAAGTCAAAACCATATGGGCTTGGAGTTCCCGTTGTGGCTCCGTGGTAACGAACCTGACTAGTAGGAGGACGTAGGTTCAATCCCTGGCCTTGCTCAGTGGGTTAAGGATCGGCTTGGATCTGCATTGCTGTGGCTGTGACATAAGCCAGCAGCTGAAGCTTCGATTTGACCCCTAGCCCGGGAACTTCCATATGCCGCAGGTGCAGCCCTAAAAAGCAAAAATGTGCGCGCGTGCGTGCGCGCACACACACACACACACACACACCATATGGGCTGGACCCAGTAACTTACTTGCAAAGACAGAGTAAGGGAAAAATAGGAACTTTAAGAAATAGTGAACACTGTTAAGTTTCTTCAATTACTTTTAAGAAAAGTAAGAAACAGTGGAGAGACCTTTCAGATATTCACGGTTTACTTCACCCGTAGTAAGCCGTGTTGACAGCACGCACCCGCTCCTGTGACGCAGTAAGGTGGGCACCCCACCTCTGCGGGATTCTCCCCCAAAGCTCAGAACCAGTCTAACCGTAAGAAACACATCAGGCAAATCCAGAATGAGGGACATGCTCCAAAGTGCCTGAGCACAAAAGTGTCTTCAACACTTTTAAGGTCATGAGAAGCAAGGAAAGATAGAAACTGGCCCAGACTAGAAGAGATATGCAATGTGGCTTCTAGAGCAGAAGAAAGACATCAGTGGAAAAAATGGTAAAATCCGAATCAAGTCTAGAGTTCAGCTAAGAGTAACATACCACCCTTAGTTTTTTTGCTTTTCACAAATGAGTCACAGGAACGTAATGTTAACACTAGGGTACATGAGGCAAGGATACGCAGGAACTCCTGAAGTACTTGCAACTTTTCCCTAAATCTAAAACTGCTCCAAGATAAAAGTTTATTTAAAATATATTCAAGGTCCAGAAGAATCAATAGATCTGAATATAAAACGAAATCTTAATTCCTTTTTTTTTTTTTTTTTGTCTTTTTAGGGCCACACCTGCGGCATATGGAAGTTCCCGGACTAGGGGTCTAACAGGAGCTACAGCTGCAGGCCTTCGCCACAGCCACAGCAACGCGGGATCCGAGCCGCGTCTGCAACCTACACCACAGCTCATAGCAACGCCGGATCCTTAACCCACTGAGTGAGGCCAGCGATCAAATCTGTGTCCTCATGGATGCTAGTCAGATTCGTTTCTACTGAGTCAAGATGGGAATTCCTTAATTCCTTCTTGATAGGTTTTTTTCATGGAGATTTCTTAATCTCCATGAAATGCCTACATGCATTACAGAATATTACAAAATATATACATCTCTACTGCCCAGAAATCACCTCTTACTATCTTAAGGTATATTCTCTTTTCTGGCTCTCTTTCTAATATATTCGGATATAGATATAATTCACAAATATGAGCTTTTACAGTACATACTGTCCTGCAGCCTTTTTCTTTTCAGTTAATGATTTCTTCTTCTTTTTTTCTCTTTTTTTTTGGTCTTTTTAGGGTCGCAACCAAGACATATGGAAGTTCCTAGGCTAGGTTGAATCAGAACTACAGCTGTTGGCCTACACCACAGCCACAGCAACGCAGGATCCAAGCCACATCTGCGACCTACACCACAGCTCAGGGTAATGCCAGATTCTTAACCCACTGAGAGAGCCCAGGAATCAAACCTGCATCCTCCTGGATACTGGTCAGGTTCATTTTTGCTGAGCCACAACGGGAACTCCAGGTGAGGATCATCTTTTTCTTACCTAGTACAGTTCTGTTTTCTTCTTGAAACCAGAAAGTAATCTGTGTAGTCAATGTAATTTTGGCACTTTAACAAATAGCCTTTCCCTAATAGCTATGTATCCAGTGAGTTTCATCCTAATTAACAATAACTGCCGGAATCAATAATTTTGTTGGGATTATGAGGTTATTTTAAAAATCCTTTTTTCTTCTTCTTAGCTGGCTTTCTTCCATAAAGCATAACGTTTCCTAATCACTTGGTCTACATGGTTACCCTTAAACACGGTTCCTACAGAAAAGTCAGCAGAAACGCTGGCTGAAGTATTTAAAAGATTTTACTAAGCATTAAGGAAGTATGAGAGGAGACATAATGCTGAGGATATTACAAATACAAAGTAGAAGATGCTTTGGCCAACAAAGATTAAGCTAGGTACCCAGAGGACAGGCACAACTTCAGGGTCACCTTGCCTTTGTCCCTGGGCTGCTAGCTCCTGGCTGCTTCCATGTGGCTGGTTCCATCTGAAGTCTTCCAGGCTTACGGCCTCGAGGGAGGTCCCCTTCTGTAGCTCACCTGAGGCTTGGCCACTCTCTTTTATACCTGGGACTCTGGTCTCTTCCCAAGAATAATATCTCCCTTTGAGACCCCCCAACACCACTTAATTAATATTAAATTCTTATGGACCCATAAATACGGCCATTTCTAAATACACTACAGTAACCATTAGTATTAAATTCTTATGGACCCATAAATGTGGCCATTTCTAAATATACTACAATAACCATGGCTTCCTAAGTACACTATAAGAACTGTGGACTCCAATAGCCAAGAACGATACACAGTAACAGGAGGTTCATTTCCTTGTGGCTTTTTTCAAAGAAAATGGTGGAAGAACTCCTGGAGTCAAATTCTTTCCCCTGGAACATAACTATTACCCACTGTAAAAAGAAATAGGACATAATACAGTTGGCTTCTAACACAGACCCTAGTCCTGTCTGCTAAAATCAGCATCATCAAAGGTTTTCTACTATATTTTTAACTCCTTGTCTTTTCCATTTAAAAATAAGGGTCTGACTTTGACAAGCTCTATGCAGGTGCAAATCAGGACGGATGTAATGGAAGGATTTACTCTTTGCAATTCATATGACACACCACAATGACCCTGAAATGATGGAGCTGGTGTTTGTAAGCTGCAAGCAGTTTCAAATATGGGCCGCACCAAGACCTTTCCATTATGTCAGAGCTATCAAGGTTATGCAATCATGGGCATAATTTACTCACGTTAATTATTCAAATCACAGGGAGACGGAACAACACTTAAATGAGACAAAGGAGCAAACAAAAGGAAATAGCCCTACTCACTGTCTGATATATAAAGTGAGGTGGTGACCTGTCCATCAAATATGCAAAATCCAGAAGGGGAAACATCTGTCAGTATCCAAGGATATGTTAAATTATGAAAAAGAAACATATGGAAATAGGAAGACAAACTCCCAAACCCCAGCCATGGGACATGGGGACATATATCTTAAGAAAAATACAAAGCGAATGCTGAGCAGGATGCAGAAGGTGTGACGCACCCTGGTTGCAAATGCAGTTGGTACCCTGCCTCACCGCACCTGGCAGCCATGACTCTGAGGACTGGAAGGTCCCTGGTGATGATTCAGTCTATCAGATTAAATTTTCACAAATCTAGCTCAAATGCCAGGGATGAATATACAGTTACTTGGAGAAAATGGCCCGGAAATAGAAACATGAGAGAGAAACCTAAGGACAAGTTGCCGGTTTGGGAAGGGAGGTCCCACGAATGTTTGAGCAATCGTCACATGAGGCCACGTGTTCAAGTGCACTTTGAAAGTAGCGATTACACAAATGGGAGAGATTCTTCCATAGGAAGCGTGAGAGCCCTTCTGATCTGCACAACCAGAGTCATTATTACTCTACACCCACCCATCAGCCCACTCCCTCCCTGGAAGAGTCACTTTTTCTCACCCACCTTTATAACTCTTCTCCCCAGTAGGATGCACAGAGGAGAGAATGGGGGCAAGAAGGCTGTGTGCAGAAGAGGGTTTGGGAGTGCTGTCTACACCGTATACCTGGGAGCCTATATAGGTACATTTTATTTTATTTTATATTTCATTTTATTTATTTTATCTTATTTTATTTTACTTTATTTTTAGGGCCACACCTGCAACATATGGAAGTGCAGGCTAGCGGTTGAAGCAGAGCTGCAGCTGCCAGCCTACAATGCAGCCACGGCAACGCAGGATCCAAGCCACGTCTGCAACCTTTACCAGAGCTCACGGCAATGCCAGATTCTAAACCCACTGACTGGGGCCAGGTTCGAACCCACAGCCTCATGGATACTAGTTGGGTTTGTTTCCACTAAGCCACAACGGGAACTTCATAGGTATTCATTTTAAAGAGTGGTTAGCCAAACAGGAGTCTGGGATCTCAGAGCATGAGGAATGACCCCTTAGGGTCACAGAGGCCTGTTGGTGGAGTCCCACTTCAATGCTGATTTTCAGAACTGTGGATTAGCCCAATTGTAACACCATGGGGCTGCGAAGGAGGTACTGCTCCTGACTGTTTGCAGTCCTGGGCTTCCCAGTGGAAACAGTGGAAAGGGGTGAAGTGCACCAGGGTGACCCAGCTCAGGGCTTCCCATCTCATCCACTGCAGGGTGGGCCTCAGTCTCTCCTCACAGCCACTCTGTTAGGAATAACATGGGAGGAGAGGAGACCCTTCAAACATCACAGCCGTCTTCTCCCTTGTCCGTTCAAGTCCACCCCATAGAGATGGGCTGGACGCATAACCGCCCATGGAAGGAAGGTGACTGCTGAGCAGAGGTCTCAGTACTTTCACTCAGTCACCTCTGGACTCAGGTGGAAGAAGAGAGAGCAGCCGGGTAGTGGACACTGCGGCGTGCTGCCCAGCTGGCCCTTCAGGACCAAGCCCCCACTCATTCCCCCAGCTGTTGGGAGTGTTGGCTGCAGAAGGCGCACAGCTGGACCCTCTCCGGGATCTGCCCCTGCCAGAAGCAAGCTGCCTCACCCCCTGGGCACAGCCTGCATCCAATGACAGTCAATGTAGGGGTGTAAGGCCCGGGCCCTGGTCTCAGCTGGGACTACTCTGAAGGCTCATACAAGCTCTATGGTGTCTCTAGGTGTGACAGCCAGATTCAAGTGAGCTTCAGAGAGAGGAGAAAGAGAAAGGCACAGGACAACTCCTCCAAACTTTGCTACAAAAAGGAGGAAAGATGAGGACTAGCTGCTGGCAGGTGAAGATGGGCTCAAGGGCAGCCCATTGTTTTTGTTTTGTTTGGTTTTGTTTTGTTTTGTTTTGTTTTTAGGGCTGCACCCATAGCATATGGAGGTTCCCAGGCTTGGGGATGAATCAGAGCTATAGCTGCTGGCCTACACCACAGCCAGGGCAACTCGGGATCTGATCCACGTCCACAACCTACACCACAGCTCATGGCAATGCTAGATCCTTAACCCACTGAGCGAGGCCAGGGATCAAACCCGCATCCTCATGGCTACTAGTCAGATTTGTTTTCATTGAGCCACAAAGGGAACTCCAAGGGCAAACTTTTTAAGATGAGAAAAGTAACATATTTGTATGTTGCCGAGATCGACAGAATGGAGAGAAAGAAAAAAGTTAGGGAAGCGGGGAACTGGCGGGGCAGTGTCATAACGCATCAAGAGGAGGTGGGACCTGGTGGGTGCAGAGGCTGGTTTAGTGGGGAGGACAGAGGGACTGCTGGCAGATGGGCTGAGGTGCCTTAGCCAGTGGACACTGGTTCATCTGGCCCCACAGGCAAGACCCTTAACACACAGATGTGGGTCAGGGGTCACAGCCTTCAGACCTTGAGTATTCTGGTCTCTGCAGGATGGAGATGCCTTGGGTGCTCCTGTTGTGGCTCAGCAGAAACAAATCCAACTAGTATCCACGAAGATATGGGTTCAATCCCTGGCCTCGCTCAGTGGGTCTGGGATCCGGCGTTGCTGAGAGCTGTGCTGTAGGTCACAGACAGGGCTCAGATCCTTCCTTGCTTTACATTCCCACCAACAGTGCAGGAGGGTTCCCTTTTCTCCACACGCTCTCCAGCATTTGTTATTTGTGGACTTATTACTGAGGGCCATTCTGATTGGTGTGAGGTGGTACCTCATAGTAGTTTTGATTTGCATTTCTCTAATAATCAGCGATGCTGAGCATTTTTTCATGTGCTTGTTGGCCATCTGTATGTCTTCTTCGGAGAAATGTCTATTCAGGACTTTTGCCCATTTTTCAGTTGGGTTGTTGGTTTTTTGGCTATTGAGTTGTAGCAGTTGTTTGTATATTTCAGAGATTCAGTCAGGCGTATTTCTCAAAGCTCCAAGGTTGCTCATCTGTTAACAGGAGCCCAGGTGTCGAGTCCCACTTGCCAGTGCCTCTCCCAGCTGTCACCACAAAGCCCCAGATAAGAACCCCTCATTTCCTGTGCTCTCTTTCGGAGCTGCCGGCCTGCCAAAATCCTGGATCCTCACTCCCTTTTCTTGGTTCTCTTGGCCACCACCCTTGATATCCTAAGACTGGGTCTTCCCTTGGAATGAATGTCGCTGAAGGTTTTCTTGCTGTGCCCACTGCTGCACTGTTCCCTTTGTTTCTGTGATTCAGTAATAAACTTGGAGCTGCATCTGGCCCCAGGACCCTCCTACCTGGGGCAGAACCTCCTGCTCACCCCTGGGGCCTGGAAGTCCAAAATTCACAGAAAATCCATCACTTATTGCAATGACTGAGGTCTAGATCTGCTCTTGGGCTGGGGAGAGAAAAGCACAGAGGTTGGTCCATTGCTTTTGGTTTTATATTGTTGACTTTGTTTGTTTCTCTCCAAGCTGGGTCATTCCATGAAGACTCTTCAACCAGCAGACTATTTCTCCACTTGCTGGCACATTTTTACTTTATGGTTTATTTAGAAGTCACGGTGAAAGAGCTGTTGTGGAATGAGGTAGGAAGTAATCCTGGCTCCGGGGGACAGATGGAATGACCCACTGGGATTCTGCCATGTCTGTTCCCGAGAGAGAAAGTGGCAGAATGTATTTGTCTGAAGTGAATTTCTATACACCTGGGCTCAGAGCCAGTCTGCAGAGAGCAAGCCCCGTTAGCAACGCGGGTGGACGTGCTCCCTGCTCAGCATCCCAGCTCAGGGAAAGAGCCAAACACCTTCCTTTGAATTTTCCATTTTGCTCAGACATACAAACAAGGAAGCAAACAGGAGGTCAGCCATTTTAAACAGCTGGAGAAGTTCAGAAGCCCTGCGAGGAGTTGCTGCTTTGAAAGAAAGTCAGTGCCAGGGAGGACAACAGAATTTCACCTTCTCTGTGGTGGTAGTTACTCTCTCTCCTCTTTACACACACACACACACACACACACACACACACACACACACACACACACACAGAAATCCAGACAGTATCACTTTAATAAATTACATCTTTCGGGAGAACCCATTGTGGCTCAGGGGTAATGAACCTGACTAATATCCAAGAGGATTTAGATTCGATCCCTGACCTCACTCAGTGGGTTAAGGATCCAGTATTGCTGTGAGCTGTGGTATAGGTCGCAGAAGTGGCTTGGATCCCTCGTTGCTGTGGCTGTGGTGTATGCCGGCAGCTGCGGCTCCGATTCAACCCCTAGCCTGGGAACTTGCATGTGCTGTACCTGCTGCCCTAAAAAAAAAAAAAAAAATGGAAAAAAGGAATTACATCTTTCTTCATTGACTCAAGAAACAAATCCTGAATATCTGTCCCTTCTGGGGAACGAGAGATCCATCGGGGAAGAGGGCCAGGTTGAGGCTGTAGGGATGAGTACCTTTCTAAAGCTTGGAAACCTCTTAGGGGGACCAGGCAGTGGGGAGAGGGGAGCGAGCAGGGCCCCCCGACTTTATTCCTGGGACCAGCCCCACTTCCAAGAGGGGCTTGTGGCCTCGTGGGTCAGGCTTTCCCAACTCAAAGGAAACGGGGGTCTTGGCTGCCATGTCAGATCCCACTGACAATTCCCCGACTTGAGGATGTTTCTTTGTTCAGACTCGGAGGTAGGAGAACCGAGCTCAAGAAGCGGATCCCGAGAGAGCCGCGCAGAGGGGCTTCAGGCGTGCTTCGCACTCCGCTGGAATCCCGGAGTGAAAATGAGTCTTTCTGCAGTCTGGCCGCGGGTCTCAAGAGCCTCAGCCGTGTTCATACCCTTTTTACCCCTAGGATTGCTCGGAAGACAATGAGATATGCACCACCAGTTAGATAACGTTCAGAGCACAGTAAGCAAGGGACACTTGACACCAGAGACACGGACATACTGACAAAAGGAGGGAATGGTGAGGCATTCTTTGGCAGAACAGGATTCAGTCTTTTTTTTTTGTCTTTTTGCCTTATCTAGGGCCACACCCGCAGCATATGGAGTTTCCCCTTCTGTTAGGGGTCTAACAGAAGCTGTAGCCGCCAGCCTTCGCCACAGCCACAGCCACATGGGATCCGAGCCGTGTCTGCAACCTACACCACAGCTCATGGCAACGCCGGATCCTTAACCCACTGAGCAAGGCCAGGGATCGAACCCGCAACCTCATGGTTCTTAGTCGGATTTGTTAACCGCTGAGCCACGAAGGGAACTCCAGGATTCAGTCTTTATGTCAAGTTCTGGACATACTTTTAACAGCACGAAATTTGGGGGAGGTGAAGTTGCATTAAAGACAGAATCACGAACTTCCTGTTGTGGCACAGAGGAAACAAATCCTGTCCGTGAGGATGTGGGTTCGATCCCTGGCCTCGCTGATTGGGACAGGGATCTGGCGTTGCCGTGAGCTGTGGACTGGATCTCAGACGCGGCTCAGATCCCAAGTCGCTGTGGCTGTGGCGTAAGCCGGAGGCTACAGCTCCGATTCAACCCCTAGCCTGGGAACGTCCACATGCAGCGGGTGGGGCCGTAATAAGCAAAAAAAAAAAAAAAAAAAAAAACACAACTTCACAAGCCCAGCCTATTCACGAAAAAATTCTATGAGATACACACTTAAGATAAGTCCTTTTGTCCCCTTTACTGGGTGTATATTCCAGCTCAAAAGAGTTTAAAACGTACACAGGTGGGGTCACGCAGATGACTTCCCCTTTTTGATATTTTTCAACATTCCCCTGCCTTTCCAGAATGAACACGGCCTCTGACCCCGCCTCTCACCTGCTCGGCAGCCATTCAGCCCTCGTGCTGCCCTGCTCCCCAGTCCTGCTGGTCTTCAGGTCTTCAGAAGCTCCGAGGTCTACCTGCCCTAAAGGACTCTCTATTAACAGTTTCCTCTGCCCAGAGCCCCATCCTCTCTGGCCCTCGCTCTCTGTCTTATTCCCATGTCTGCCCTCATCATCCATGTCTTCCCTGCTCATCCTTCAGGTCTCAATTCAAGGTCACTGCCTCATGGGCGAGCCTTCCTCCCATCCCTCCACCTGCCACCCTGTTAGGTCAGGTCAGGGTGCAGGTGCCCCGCACAGCCTGCCATTAACATATGGTTTCTGTAACTATCTGTGTATTGACCAATCGGGCCTTCTGCTGTTAAGAGCTGGCTTTACCTAACATTACGCTCCTAGCCCTCAGCATGACGCCTGGTCCCTAAGAGGAGCTCACAAAGTAAATGCTGGATGAATGAACGGAGAAACTTCCCATCCTCTTATAAATAACTGGCTCACAAAAGAAGCTCAAGCTTGCAAGGACATGACCTGACAGAGTGTCTGTCCCTTTCTCTCTCCCTGTCCACGGGGCTGGGGCAGGGGTGGTGCTAGTCTCCACAGAGCTGGAAGCCTTGGTTTGGCCCTGCTCTCTGTCGCCCTTCCTGGGACCCAAGCCCAGAATCACAGCAACAGAGCCCCCACTCCCCACCCCCAGCAAACCCAAACCAAAAAGGGACATAAAGCAGCAGCTGTCCTCAAAGGAGCAGCCCCGGAGCTCCCATCGTGACTCAGCAGAAACGAACCGACTAGGAACCATGAGGTCGCGGGTTCAATCTCTGGCCTCACTCAGCGGGTTAAGGATCCGGCGTTGCCATGAGCTGTGGTGTAGGTCGCAGATGCGGCTCGGATCCTGTGCTGCTGTGGCTGTGGTGTACGCCAGCAGCTGTAGCTCTGATTTGACTCCTAGCCTGGGAACCTCCAAATGTCGAGGGTGTAGCCCTAAACTGCCCCCCCAAAAAGGAGCAGCCTCACCAGCAAAGCCCTTAAGATTCAATTCTGCATCAGCCACCTCCTTTCAGGGGCAAGGAGAATGAACTGTTTTAAGGTCCATAAAATAGATTATAAACCGTCACAGGGAGAGTGACAGAGTATATCAAGGGCTGGACAATCTGAGAGGTTTCTAGAACGAAAATAAAGCAGAGGTTAGCCAAGGATCTCATCCAGTGCAATAAGGAGCAGGAAGGGAGTGGGAGAAGCATAGAGCCTCTATGTTCATCTTGGGAAAGGAGCAGAAGAGAAGAAAGGGGAAGGTAAAATGAGAGAAACGGGGAGAAAATAGGGAGAGGGAAGAGAGGGATAAAGAAAAGCAGTGATGGAGGATAAGGTGAGAAAAAGAATGGATATGTGTATGTGTGACTGGGTCACCTTGCTATGCAGTAAAAAACTGACAGAACACTGTAAACCAGCTATGATGGAAAAAATAAAAACCATTTAATAAATAAATAAATGTGACCATGAGAACACTGGACAAAATTAAAAGAGTTTAAAAAATTAACTTCAATGTCATGAAATACAATAAAAGAAAAAAGAAGAAGAAAAGCAGTGGCGGGAGCAGAAATGAACTCGACTAGTATCCATGAGAATGTGGGTTCAATCCCTGGCCTCTCTCAGTGGGTTAAGGATCTGGCAGCAGTGGAGGGAGCTCCCTTTGTGGCTCAGCAGAAATGAACTTGACTAGTATCCATGAGGATGTGGGTTCGATCCCTGGCCTCTCTTAGTGGGTTAAGGATCTGGCATTGCTGTGGCTGTGGTGTAGGCCGGCAGCTGTAGCTCCGATTCGACCCCTAGCCTGGGAACTTCCATATGCCGCAGATGCGGCCTTATAAAGCAAAAAGAAAGAAAGAAAAAGAAAAAAGAAAAAAGTCAGTGCAACCTAAGGGAGTCCAGGAATGTACATCAAGAGGATGGAGGGGTTGAAATGCCAAGAAATCTGGGCCCTCGCCCTCCTGCCTCCAAAACAAATCACCTCTGAGTTCCTACAGAGAGGCAGTTTGTTAAGTTCTCAGCAGCAAAGAGGTCTTAAACACAGGGAAATAACGCCCTCTGGGTAACAGGCAACCAAGTCACAGATCTGAAAGGCAAAAAATACCTTGGCATAAATTTGTCACGATCCATGGTTTTTGGCTGGGGGGCCAGCTGGTTGGGGAGGAGGGGGAAACGGTACAATCGGTTTCCCTCTGGGCCAGAATTCACGGACATGCTTTCAGTGTGTACAGGAACCGGAGGGGGTGAGCAGAAGGAAACACGAGACAAGTGTCAAAGGTTTTCATCGGCCGCTCCGGGCCTCCACAGATCCAGCACACGGGTTATTCATAATACATACTACAAGCTTCTACTTCTATGATAGCTCCAGAGGAATGCACACGCTTGATAGTCATCACCTCTGACCTTATCGTATCCCTTCCAGGGTGATAAGATACCAAACAGTTATAAGGTCCTTAACACTTTACTGAAAGGTTCCCCCCAACATGAACACATCTGATCTTCCAAACAGCCCTGGGAGATGGGGAGGCTGACATGTCTGTTTGACACAAGAAGGAAGAGACATTCCGAGGGTTAAATGATTTGCCCAGGTCACTGCTGTGGGCTGAATTGTGTGCTCGACAAAGATACAGGAGTTCCCGTTGATGGCTCCGTAGGTTAAGGACCTGACATTGTGTCTGTGAGGATGCGGGTTCAATCCCCGGCCTCGCTCGGTGGGTTAAGGATCCGGCGTTGCCACCAGCTGCGGCGTAGGTCCCGGATGTAGCTCAGATCCTGTGCTGTGGCTGGGGTGTAGGCCGGCAGCTGCATCATGCAGCTCTGAGTCAGCCCCGACACTGGGAACTTCCATATGCCGCAGGTGCACCCGTAAAAAGAAAATAAAAAAATAAGAAGACGACAGGTTGAAATCCTAACTCCTGGCTCCTGTGGATGTGACTTTATTTGGAAATATGAAACGGGGTCTTTGCGAATGTAATGAAGATGTAAGCTGAGGTTATGCTGGAAGAGGGTGGGTCTTTAATCACGCATGACTGACAGCCTTATAAAAAGAAAAGACACAGAGACAGGCACGCCCAGTAAGGAGAATGTCATGTGAACACACAGACACAAAGAGAAGATGGCCACGGGACAGCAGAAAAAAAGATAGGGGTGATGCTGCTGTAATTCCAGGAGCCCCGTAGACCGCCAGCAGCTGGAGAAAGAGCACGGCCCTGCTTTGGGACTACCAGCTTCCAGAACTAGGAGAGAACTGATCCCCTGCTTGAAGTCTATGTGTGGGACTGTGCGGCAGCCCTAGAAACACACGTGGCCGCTCAGGCACAACTCTGAGGGTGACCGGCCCCCGGTCCCAGATGAAGATGATTTCCTAACACTCTCTCGTGAGGCTTGTCTCCCCACCGGTGGTCCCTCCACCCCGACCGCAGACGGTGGGCCACTCCTCTCTTCTCCCAGGCCCACCCTCCCCCACCGACAGCCCCCGGCTCACTGAGGCCCCACCATACAGCGCTAGTGTCCTCTGAGCACCAAAACCTCTCCCACCTCTCTTGACGCTTTTCCACGACAAATTCCACTCTGTCAGCCAGGACCCTCAATTGCCATGGGGGAAAAAAGAAAAGTTAGGTCTGTGAATCTTTGGTGTAAAACAGAAACATGATGACATTTGGTTAACACGCTGTGCCTTGAACTTCATCGCTGTGCCTTGAACTTCACATACGTTTGCGCCAACTCCAAAACATCATTACAAGTCCAGAGATCATCATTCTCCCTGTCTTATAGACAGAGATGCAGAGTTAAGGAACATACCCTGATTTATACAGCCATTAAGGAGGCAGCACCCAAACCCAGGAGGCTTAATCCAAAAGTGCCGATACACTTCCGCAGATGAGAGCTCCAACGGAGACCTCAGCTTGACCGTCTGATCTTACAGATGAAGAAACCGTCCTTTGTCTTTGCCAAGATCACACCTCGCAACTTCATCTTTAACTCCCATCACGAGGGCCATGTTGGACCCCAAATGTCTGTGGCAGGGGTTCGAAGGCAACAATCTGATTGGAAAGAGCAAGGCTTCTCAAAACCTTGCTTACCCAGGGTTTTACTGAAAAAATGCCATGTGTCCACATCAGAGAAGTGGGTGAGGGCTGCGGATTCCGAGAGCAGGGCTCCGGTCCCCCCCCAGGGCAGTCCTTGGCACCATCCCCGGGCCACAGATGTGTTTTGTTTGGTCCACCAAGTGAAGAAAATTTTTTAATGAGTTATGACATCCAAATGTCAGGAGACATTACCTTCAGATCTTGATTTCCAGCTTGCATTAGAAACATCAGAAGATCTGGCAACATCGGGCCTACATCCTCATGTGGCATCGTGGGGCCGAAGCCAGGAAGTGACAGAGTGTGTTATCCCCAGTCCCCAACTCGCAATATCATCCCACAGAGGCACTGAACGCCAGCCGCCCATCATATCTCTTGGGGTGCCGCTTTTCTTACACCCTGCCCACTTTCCTCTGGATTACCTGCCTGGTCATTGGAATAGATATTTCAGGATCCCTGGTCCAGCTCTTCAATGTGTCCTTATGCGGGAGAGGTATTTGCTTTTCAAGGGGGCGCAGCCCTGGAGGGCCTCACAGATGAACGACTTCCCAACTGTACCAAGGTGATTGCCTCTTAGAAAGGGTTTTAGGACAGGAAAGGGGCAGGGCTGCTCACCTGGGGAAGTTTTATTTGAAGAAATTCATCCGAAGATGAATCAAAAGAAGTCACAGGGGTTATAGGCAGAAAGTGTGTAAATCCATTCATTCGAGAAGACGTAAAACTCTAACTAGACCCCAAAATGGTTTTGATACATTCATGGGTGATGAAAACATTAGTAGACATCCCAGAGGGAGTTGAGGCAGTTTATGGAGCCTCTTTTTTTTTTTTTTTTCTTTTCACAGCCATACCGGTGGCATATGGAAGTTTCCAGGCTAGGGGTCTAATCAGAGCTGCAGCTGAGGCCTATGCCACAGCCATAGCAACACTAGATCTGAGCTGCATCTGCAGCCTACACCACAGCTTGCAGCAATACTGGATCCTTAACCCACTGAGTGAGGCCAGGGATCAAACCCACAGCCTCACGGATAGTAGGTCGGGTTCTTAACCTGCAGAAGCACAATGGCAACTCATAGAGCCTCTTTGCACTTTAAAGGCCACAGGGAGGCTGACTACAGCTGAGCCTCTCTATGCCTCAGGCTTCTCTTTATTCAGAAAAGCACTAAAAGAGCTCTAACTTCACAGCAATCTCCTTTCCCCAATCTGGTATAGAAAAGATAGGGGGAGGGGGGACTCTTATCGACACTTCAAGAAGCTCACCTTGGGGAGACACTCAGCCTTGTACAGAGGAAGAAGTCCAGCCATCAGAGTCAGGGGCGAGTCCTGGCCTCCCACTCATCCGCCTGACCTTGGCCAGTCACTTCGCTGACCTTCGGTTTCCCTCCCTTGAAAATTAAAAGCCTTCCTGTCAACTCCAGGGGGTGACTTGGAGAGTCCTCTGAGGCCAGACAGGGAGGTACTTGGAGACTGAATTATGATGGCATGGGTAACTGAGCAGCCAAAAAATGTAGGCAGTAGACTCAGGGCAGAGAATGATGCGCAAAGCATTTTGTTTTAAATAATCTGATTCTCAAGGTCAAAATCCTAAAGGAATTCCTAGCTGTTTACCAAGCGGGCAAACCCCGAGGGTATCACGCCAGCCCCACTCACGAGGCGCAATATTCTGACTCACATGGAGGTTTGTTCACTCTTTTCCAAGTGTTGACGAGCAACTCTGTTTCAGCCCTGGAGACTTAACGCCGTGATTTCGTCTCCTCTACGTGCTCTGCCCTGCCAGTTCTCAGAAACCCAGTGGCATGGGGTTTCAGGATCTGCTTTATCCCTGGAGGACAGGCCCACTTTTGCCTTCCCAGCCCCTGCTCTGTCTGCTCAAAAAAAAAAAAAAAAAAAAAAGTCCCTTTCGGTCACGGATCTGACCTCACCAGGATTTCTCCAGATGGCCAGGCAGAGGGCCGCCCGCTCTGAATGGCAAGAACTGCCTGCTGAGCATTTGTTGGTGGCTCTAAGAGGGAAAAAACGCAGCGTGGGTGATTTCCTGCCCACCTCCTGCAACTTTCAAACTGCTTGAAGCATCTCTGCCCAGTGGATGTGGGGAACTCGCAGATGCTGTCCCAATTACTCACTGATGTCCAGAAGCCAGACCCCCACCCCCGACCCCAGCCAGGCCTCAGGCAGGACGCCGGCCAAGTTACGACGCTTACATCCAAGCATTAAATGCCCAACAGAGTGCTCCCGGATCCTGAGGGCCAACTGCCCACATCTGAGGTTCCTGATGCACTCTTATATTGGAATTCTGATCATAAAATGACCCAGATCTCCCTGGTCCATGGAGCTCTTTTAGTGGACAAATTAATAGTCTGGCTAATTAATAGGTCTTTTAAGACACTGTACATGTGTTAAAGTTTTCACGCTAGTGAGGGACTCGAAAGGGGAAACCAGAAGTTTCATAGATGCTGAGGGGCCAGTGTTTTATCCTGGAGCACGAGAGACAATCAGGCTGCGGGCAACTTGGCTGTACATTTGGCATGTCTACAGCGTCCTGTTTATTCCTTTGCACGGGAATTGTGATTTGGGTCCCAGCAAAGGGCCCTGGCGGAAATGTCCCCTACCACTGCCCTGTAGAGGTCCTCCTGCTCGCTCCCCCCCCCCCCGGGCTAAGATTGCATATTACGTCTTCATTTACGTCTTCATATTACGTCAGCTATTAACAAGCACTCACTGCGATTGCCAGAGAGTGGGGTCCCCCCCTTGAAGTGGCACGCTGATTAGTGATGGAACGTGTCAGACTAGCTGTCTTGCGGCACAGGGGTCTGGAAAGCTGAATCAAGTCTGCCATTGCCGTGCACTAAAGATGCTCCACCTTGTAGGAGCAATCAACCCCCTCACCTCTCTCTTTCCAAGAAGGGTGAGTTTGAAAGTGTCACAAAGACAAGTTTTCCGTTTGCGGTCTGCACTACAGCCGTAGCTGGGTTTGCAAATTCTGAGGCCTACGGTGTTGGTAGGCAGCTAATTTTAATGATGAAGTGGGCCGGGTGTCAGAAACATGCCACCTACTCTATCTATTCTTTTGCTTCCCCACGCTTGAGAGAGATGGTCTCTGTTATGAGGGGAAAAACAAAAAAGCACTGCAGGAGTGATGATAAACTCATGATTTGGCCTTGGTGTCATGCAGACCATAAAGAGAAGGTGACGGTCTCAAACTGCAAAGCACATGATGGTCACCGTGCTCCAACCAGTGCGGCATGCAGAAAAAGGTGGGCCTCAAGGTGCTAAAATGCCTACTTGTTTGGAGGCCAGAAACACGAATTTTTATGCAGTCTCCTGATTTTCCAATGTTGGCAACCAATTTTTTTTAAATCATGTAAAGTATGTAGGTCAAACAATACACGTCTTACCAGATCTAGACCCCTGGGACAGTCTTGCAAGCTCAACTCAAACTCCTTACTCTTGTCCTCCTCTCCCCCAAACGTGCCAAGGATACAGAGAAGTTGAAGTTCTCAAAAAACAGAACTGGTTTTCCAGGACAGTTGGCCCTTGCTATCTATCCACAGGCTCTGCCTTTGAGGATTCAACCAGCCACAGACGGGGCTGGCTGAATCCGAGGAGGCAGAATCCAAGGATGAGGATGCAGAATCCGAGGATGCAGAATGTGCAGATTCAGTGGGCAGGCTAAGCGGCTTGAGCATCCATCGAGTTCGGTACCTACAGGAAGTTCCCACCCCCACCGCCCACGTATACTGAGGGGGACCTGTACATTCTCCCGGTTACTTGATGCTCCGATTGGGTCCTTCTTCTGCTCCTAATTTGACTTCCTCACCTTAAAACCTAGAGAGATGGTGGCTACGAAGGACCTCATGGCACCCAACTCTGTCACATCCCAGGTAGAAGAGTGAGGAGAAGAGAGTCATGCGTCCAGCCAGGGCCAGGGTGGTCCCTTGGTCCTCAATGGTGTCAAGACCCCCACACCATATTCTCTCCTTTTAAATGGCCTCTTACTCTGCACACTGCCTAGGAAAGCGTTCACGGGAGGTATCGTGTCCTTCCTGGTTAACTGCCTTTTCAACCTTCTTTTCTCTCTACCTAGAGAAGCTCCACTCACTGTTTCTCTGCTTGGAGGGTTTTTTTTTTTGTTGCTGTTGTTGGTGGTGGTTTGTTTTTTGTTTTTGTTTTTGTTTTTGTTTTGTTTTGGGGCCAAATTACCCATAGCGACTAATGCTCTCCTTGTCACCCCTTGGAACCCCGAAGTACTGCCAAACTGTCTTGTATTTTTTCTCCCACCAAGGAGGAGTAGAGGATGTTTCACTCCCAAATGTCCTCTAAAATGTTGGTTTCTTACTTATAACTACAGCTAAAACCCAGACCCTGACCTAAATCCCAGATGGAAAAGGCAGTCAAAACACTATATTTTAAGCCCAAATTAGTTAAGAATGCATTTTGCTGCAAGCAACAGAAAATCTGACTTATGAGGAGGTTAGGTTGTTTAATTATCTTATACAACGTGAGTTCTGGAAAGAGGCTGTGTGGGGGTTCAAAAATGTTAGGATGTCGGGTCAGCATTTTGTGTTTCTTTTTGACCATTGCATCACGCTTACAAGACAGCCACAGCCACTGCAGACGTTATGCCTGCATGCTAGCGTGTCAAGCAGGGAGGAAGGGGAGAGGAGGAAAAAAAAACATTTGCCTCTCACAAGGATCTAGTCTTTTATGTGAACTCGAAATCATTTCTAAAACACTTTTCCTTTCCTTTGATTAGCTATAAAAGTCTCAGAGACACCCCTAGATGCATGGAAGCTGGCAAGAAAGTATCTGTCAAAGTGGAATGAGATGACCACGCCAGGCTCATCTCAGTCACAATGCATCCTCCAAGGCTGTCAGAGGAACCCACCTTCCCCTCCTTCTCCTTATGTAGATAGAATCCAGGTTCTGCTAGCAGGTCATATGGCTATTATATAGGCAAAGTATGCCACAAGCTAAATTTACAAAATAAATACATTAGTTATCTGAATGAGATGGACTGCACCCAAGAGTTCTGAAGGAATTCAAGAATGAAACTGGCCAAAATATGTAACATACTCGTATAAATGGCCACTGATTCTACCGACTGCCTGGCTAAAAATGAATCCTCTATTTGTAAGAACTCCAAGGTGGAACCGAAGAAATGGCTGAAGGAGCCTATAAGAAGAAGCTATGAGCCACCATGAGCGCAATTGTTTCAGTAACCCTTGTAAGAATAGGTATTCATCACAACTGTTTTATAGTCATTATGGATAGAATAGGCTAACAATTACGTTAATGATAATGGGTCAGTTAGCAGAGATCGGAGTGCAGGTTGGGATAGAGTAAACCTGAGAGGTTGGATAAGAGCATGGCAGTTCCTACAAGACAACGGTGAAGAGAAATTCAGTACACAGCGCAACAATACCATCAAGTGTGTAAATTATACCAGATTCAACTGCAAGGAGGCACCAAGTTGGTGGACTGTACCCTGAGGTAGAACCAGTAAGAATGTCTCACTATGGGAGTTCCCGTTGTGGCTCAGTGGTTTATGAATCCAACTAGGAATCATGAGGTTGTGGGTTCGATCCCTGGCCTTGCTCAGTGGGTTAAGGATCCGGCATTGCCTTGAGCTATGGTGTAGGTTGCAGACACGGCTCGGATCCCGCATTGCTGTGGCTGTGGCGAAGGCCGGCAACTACAGCTCCTGTTAGACCCCTAAGCCTGGGAACCTCCATATGCCGCAGATGCGGCTCTAGATAAGGCAAAAAGACAAAAAAAAAAGAAAGAAAAGAACGTCTCACTAAGACCAGACGTACCCTGGAAAGGCAGGAAGAAAACAGAGCATCGATAACGCACTCAGTGAAAAGGCTTTAAAAAAGATGTTAGTGCAAGATTCCTGGATTTTGTATGAAAGAGTCTCCCAAATAGAATTTTTAGGACCATTTCATCAAATGTGGCACCTATTTTATGAAAAACAGCTGGTCACCCTGAGTCAGTCAAGGTAATTATGAACTGGCTGTGAAAGACTACATATAGAGGCGAGTGTATATACATGTGTGAAAAACTGAACCTCTGGGAGTAACTTTTAATGGCAAATAAAGCTCCTGAACATCACATTTCCGCATCTATTGACGAAGTGTCTCAACTCCATCTCCCAGAGATATAATATTTATCAAAATATTCATTTTAATATATGGCTCTAAAATCTAAGCATCCTTATTAATAGGGAAGCAACATGGTTCAAATAAAAGAAAACTTATGTCTACCCATCTGTTAAAACTCTTTGAGAAAGAAGAAGGAATCTGAATAAAGCGGAACAGAATTTCTTCATCGTTAATAAAAGTTTCTCCATGTAATTTTTTTTAACCTATTGAATGAATTGTGATGGAATCAAAGCGATAATGTAGGGTTGAGATTCATACATAAAAAGCTGCTTAGGGACCGGTGTGCTTAAAAAGGATCTCTGAGTAGAGAAGCATAATAGGATGCTCCTGGTTTCTCAAAGATAAGCACCAGGCCACTGCTGTTTAGCATCTTTAAAAACAATGCTTAGGGAAAAGGGCACTGGTGTGTCTCACAGATGACACTAAACTGGTATGGGGAGAGAAGAGCTACGCATTGAGAAAGAGATACAAGAAACTCTTATAAACCTACGCGACTGGCCAAAGTAAAAAAGAAGAGTGAATCTTAATGAAGGTAAGTTAACCACATGACGCATTACAATGTAAGTAATACAAACCCCCACATGTGGAAGGAAATACTGAATATGAAGAAAGAATGATTTCCTGAGGACACTTGGCCAGTGTGCCACTAAGGACCAAGGTCAGTAAAATGTTGGTCATCATCAAAACGAACCTTTGAAATGGGGCAGAAAGGTATACCTTTCTGTTGTATAAATGATAACATTTCAGTTTCTTATGTGCTGTGTGCAATTCCGTCCCTAGGAAGTATACAACAGAACTGGAGTTTCAGATAAGGGCAGCTAAAATGGCTTCCAGGATATTTGAGCTGCTGTATTAAGACAAAATTCCAAAAAGCTTGAGAAGTTTTTGTTTGTAAAACAGAGACTCCCCCCAGCATTTTCTGGTAGTCTGGGGAGCCTGTGGATGTCTTTGAGCTTTTAGACATATAAAACAGAATGCACCATTTACTAAGAATGCCAGTTATGATGCTCTCTAGTTTTCAAGATATTTTAAAAAAAAGTTTGGTGATAGAGCAATATATAAACATCTTTATTAACACAGTAAGTAATAAGGTCTTGTAGTCTCACGGTGGTTGTAATAACTATTACAACTTCAAAGTAGGAACAAGCATTCCTGATAGTTCTCTGTATCTTCAACGATTATAACATGATATAAAAATATGTGTGATGCTTACTGGTGGAATCGGTAATGGAATAACACCCTAAATTTCAATTTGATGTTAAAGATGTAATGTTTCCAATCCAAGTTCATGAGTCCCTTGGGTTTCTCCTGTAGGCCCCTTGAGGGTTTGGGAACCCAAAGCCAAGTATCCTTGTCATAACAGCAAGGGCTGAGAAATAAATGACCAACGCTTATCATGTAATGAATAATAGAGATAAACGTGTTTCATGTCTACCTACATGAAGATGGCTGGGATAAATGCATAAGGAATACAGTATCGTGAGTTTAGGACCAAAAAAGAGCAAGTTCACAAGAAGCCTTATAAAGATGTGTACCTCATTATATCAGTGGGCTGTACTGACTGGAAAATATTTTTAAAATATTTTAAAAATATTTAAAAACCTTAAAAGGTTTGGACAAACTTGTTAATTTTAGCCAAAAATGGCTCCTAAGAGAGAAGGACTGGAGACACTTAACCTTTAAGCCTGACATCAGGGGAAACAACAGAATTTTCATTTGAAGATATAATTTGACACAGAAGATAAAGCTGGAGACCGTTGGACCTGAACCAGTATTGTAATATTTCTCTCCTCCTTTAAGAATCCACCCTTGTACTCACGGATCGGCTTTTTTTTTTCCTTTCCTCTGTGCACAGATAAAAAAAATTACAATATAGTCCACAATGATTGCACATCTGTATTTTACCACAGATCTCAGCATCAGGCACTGAGCGCTAAAAACTTGCGCTCCAGCTGCTGATTTAAGGTGTGTTATATGGATCACAAAATATCGTATTTGCAGAGAAGCAGGTTAAAGGTGATTTTAGGGCCCAGAAAAGAAGTTGAAAGGAGCAAAGGGGTAGGTTCATAGTGCCACGGGTAGCAAGAGTTCAAACTAGTTCGTAGAATCTCTAAGAATAAATTGATCAATGTCCAGAGGTCACCCAACATAGGGGCAAGTCAGTACCTTGGACAGCTCAGTCACCGGTGTGACTCTCCCCACAGCTTTTATTCTAACAGGAACTTAAACCCGCGTGAAATGCCTATGTAGGTTTGCCTGGCTCTACCCTGCCCTTCCCAGGTAGCACATACTCTACCCGACTCAAGAATTTCTTTTTCTTTTTAGGGCCAAACCTGTGGCATATGGAAGTTCCCAGGCTAGGAGTCGAATTGGAGCTGCAGTTGCTGGCCTAGACCACAGCCACAGCAACACAAGATCCAAGCTGCATCTGTGATCTATAATGCAGTCTGCGGCAATGCTGGATCCTTAACCCACTGAGTGAGGCCAGGGATCAAACCCACATCCTCATGGATCCCATGAACCCACTGAGCCCGTTCTTAACCCGCTGAGCTCCAATGGGAACTCTCAAGAATTTAAAAGTCCTGAAATTTTTACTACAGTTTCTTTCCCTCTTTAAGAGAATCAATGATCTGCTCTGGATTTCTCTCCATTCATGTCAGATGAGCAACTGACGAAGAAATTGTCAGGGGTCCTTGGGGGCCCCAGTGCTTCTCTTGGGCTCATAACCTGTCTGGCCATGGTTATGTTTTTGACCTCAGTCTGTCCATCCCTCTGATTCCCTTTGTTTCCTGAGTTAGTCACTGAATCTGAACAGCAGCCAAAGCCCTGACAATAATTAGCAAGAACATTTGATTCCCTTCAATAAAACCGGAGATAGCCCAGAAAAAATGATTGGTATTCACCCGGGTGTTCTCTCAGCCTTCCCGAGGGACAGTCCTTCATCCCTTCCACCCTTTTCATCACAGCAGCAGAGTCTGGTTGAGGGAGCTGTTCACTTGGTCTGGCTGCTTTTAATGAAGCTTTTTTATTAACGTGAATAACTCTGTTTCCTCTAAGCAAAACAAAACAAAACAACAAAAACTCAAAAGGTAAAAAAAAAAAAATTCATCTTTAATAGAGAGCATCTAGAATCTCTTAAGCCCATCTGGATACTCACGATCAGTTCAGAAAGGGTGAAGAAGGAAGAAGACTTAGAGTCTTGGAGAGATGAAAGAGGGAGAAAGCTCAGAAACATCCCAGGGGGAGTGATGCAAATGGCAAGGGCTCAGAAACAAATAAAGGATACAGAAATGTAACTGGAGGGGGTGCACAAGTGAGAACCACAGAAACCACCCAAGTGAAATTAGGTGAAGAGAGTGGGGCATAAAGGTGGGTTACCGCTATAAGCTCCTTAAGGCTTTAAAAAGGTTTGAACTGGGAGGAGAGAAGTGGGTGAAGAGGTAGAAATGGGATTCCAAAGAATATAAAACCCCCTACCCCTTAATGTAACTCTCCAGCACATGGTATGCATCTATGGATTTCTTCTCCCCCATTTCTCCTCTCCCCCCCTAAACACACTAATTCCTGAACTTCTTATTTTCTTAGACTATACCAGGATTAGCAAGTTTTTTCACAATTTTTTCAGAACTGTATGCCATACAAAATTTGAAGTTTGGGGATCATGGCAGGAAGTGGAAGAGGACTTATTATGGATCACATAACCACCATGGCACCCCAAAACATTTCTCCTGGACATAGCCTGTTGCCATGATACCATGCATGTTTTAATGTTCTCTGACGATAACGTATTCTAAAACAAGAAAACAAAAACTACAGAATTTAGAAGGTTGTATTAAACCCGAAATATAACATATATTAATACTCAAAGCACACATCTTGCTACTGCCTACCAGAGTTTTTATGCATCATGGACCATAAACTGTGGATCTTTTTTAGGGCCACACCTATGGCATATGGAAGTTTCTAGGCTAGCGGTTGAATGGGAGCTGCAGCTGCTGGCCTATGCCACACAGCCACAGCAACACCAGATCCGAGCCACATCTGGGACCTACACCGCAGCTTGTGGCAATGCTGGAGCCCTAACCCACGGAGCGAGGCCGGGGATTAAACCCACCTCCTCACAGAGAACACATCGGGTCCTTAACCTGCTGCGCCACAACAGGAACTCCCCATAAATGTCATTTAAGTGAACTTAATATTTTCTACCTCTTTCTAGTTTGATTTCATTTATTGGATTAATATTTATTAAATGTTAGCTGCCGGATTTTTTTTTTAAAAGCATTGAAAAGAATGGGCCACTGTCTTAAAGGAGGTTCCAGATGATAAGAAAAATAATAAGAATGAGAAGAGACGAAGATAATACAGTATGACTCTAACGGGAGAGGATTTACACTTAAGGTAGGACTAGAACTTTGCAGACATTACAGACAGCAGCAACAGCTTGTCTTGAGTTTCATATATGGCTTCTAAATAACATAGGTGTCTTTCTGAGAATAACGTGCCCCCCAAAAAGGTTAAAATATTTAGGCAGACAAGCAGGAGGGATTGTTCTTATCAAAGGGAACAACATATGTAAGGCACAAAGATTTGAGAAAGACTGCTGTATTCAAGAAACTAACAATGGTTCAGTGGTATTTTTGTTTCTGTTTTTGTTTTTATTTTTGCTTTTTAGGGCTGCACTCATAGCATATGGAGGTTCCCAGACTAGGGGTCAAATCGGAGCTACAACCTCCGGCCTACAGCACAACCACAGTAATGTAAGATCCGAGCCGCGTCTACACCACAGCTCATGGCAATACTGGATCCTTACCCTATTGAGCGAGGCCAGGGATCAAACCCACAACCTCAAGGTTCCTAGTCAGATTCGCTTCTGCTGCGCCACAACGGGAACTTCAACAATGGTTCAGTTTTGCCCAAGGCTAAAACATGAGATGGTGGGGTGACAGGATGCCAGTTCAAAATGATCTTGCACGGTATGGAAGGATCTTTAGCTGTAAGTCTTTAGGCTGGAGCCACCCATGGAAGAATCTTCACAGGAAAGTGACATGACTGAACGTCCAAGTCACCAGACATTTGGTGGCAATGTAGACTTAGCCAGACTTGGCAGAGAAGAAGGAAATGAGGCAGGGAGATCTGCCATAAGGCTGTGTTGTAGTCATGGCAACAGATGAAGCAAACCGAATTGAGTTGATGGTGGAAGGGATGCCTCCGGGAGGCAGGTAAGAGTAAAATCCACAGGACTTTGTAGCTAAGTAGGGATGAGAAGAGTGAGCTGCCAGAAAACAGTGCTAAATGATTTGAGAACGATGGTGGATGCCTTAAGAGCAGAGGCTGTATCATCTTCATCCTTTGTTCTTTCTTTTCTCATGCCACACTTGGCAATTTGGGGTGCTCAACAAACTTCAGATTGTGTTGTTCTCAAGTTCCTTCTTTGCCTCTGTACTTTGAAGGTGGGACACGCCAGCTGATTGTGTTTCCTGTCTCTAGGAATACTTGGTCCAGGGGTCTGAAGGTAGGGGGTGTTCAAAAAGGTTGTGAAATAGGAACATTTTCAGATTTTAAAAATGATATGAGAAGGATGAGTAAAACAAATATCCAGAAAAATGGTGAAATGATGTTAGGATCTGGGAGGGTTCCTTACAAAAATGAGAGCATTATATTCTCTTCCTTATATCTTCATTACTTAAAATGTGACTTTGAAGCTCCTCCTATCAAGGGGTGCCCCTTGATTTTCCACCTGTCCTACATTCTAGACAGACCTTATGACTTATTTTGAGCAACAGAATGCAGCAGAAGTGACCTTGTACTTGCATACTGTGACTTCCTCTCAGAACCCTGCCCAGCCCCCAGTTGAACAGGCCACCACTTGAACAAGCCTAAGCTGGCCTATTGGAGGATGGGAAACACCATGGGACAGAGACCAGCTGTTCCATTTGAGACCATGCTGGACCAGTTGATGCAGCTAAGGCCATTCTGGACCAGCCAATCCAGCCGAGGCCTTTCTGGATCAGTTGGCCCTCAGCCAACCTCAGCTGACTGCAGATACCTAAGTGAGCTCCTAGAGACTAGAAGAACTGTTCAGCTAAGCCCAGTCCATAGTCAACTTAGAAACATTTGAATTAAATACATGTGTGTTGTTTTAGGTCACTAGAGTTTGGGAATTATTTGTACCAAAAATATGGATAGACTATCTTTGTAAAAGGAGTGGCTTGGCTCCCTGTTTCAAAGGAAACTGGTGCTCCAATTACTCTGAAAACCAGTTCCAAAGATGCAAGGTCCTGGTTGTCACACAGCTAATAGCATTCCCTGCTGTATACCACTCCATCCATCATCCACGCAGTGCTAAGATTTGCTCAAGAAGATGCCGGAGGGTACACAGCTCATATGCTGCAGGGGTGCTAAGCGATGGTAGGGGTATGCAGGGGTACCACTGCTGGAGGTGGGGGAAGTTCTCTGAGGGATGGTCAAGACCTCTGCAGTTTGAAAGTGACCGGGGGCTGTTTGTTACTAAGCATTGTTATTTTGATCCTTGGGACTGAAACATTATAAAACCTTCAAGGGTGTGTGTGTGTGGGTGTATGTGTGTGTGTGAAGTTAAAAACCCATGTAAAAGGTATATATGGATACATTATATAATTTTGTGTTTGTCTGAAATATTTAATAATTTATAATACAAATTTTTAACCAGGTATATTACATTTTCTTACTACAATACCATGACTTTTTAATATCCCCTTACACTGTTTTCAGGGGAATCCTATGTTAATATTGCCTTTACTACTCACTGCTTTATTAGGAGATACCAGGTCAGCAATGCCATCCTTCATACAGCCCTTTTTACAGAACTTCATTTTTTTATTCATTCATTTAACAAATCTTATTATGCATCTTCTATGCACCAGGTCTTATCCTGGACAGTAAGGATCCGGCAGTGAACAAAATAACATGCCTTCTTTCAGAGCTTACATTCTAGCAGGGGAGAACAGAATACCAATAAGCATATAACACTGCCAGGAATGATACATACCACATGGCAAAATAACGCATGGTCAGGGAACAGAAAGGCATTGAGGAGGCTCTTGAGACGAGATGATGAAAGGCCTCATCAATGAAGGACCTGAGGAGAGCCTGCCCGAAGGGACACTGAAAGGCAGGGTGCTGTTGTGTAATTATTGTTTTTCTCATCTTGGTCTTTTTTTCACCGTAATGTCTTGAAGGTTGGGATCATGTCTTATTCATCTTTGTGTCTGCAAGCCCAGTACAGTGTCAGGTATCCACAAAATCTTGATGGATGGATGGATGGATGGATGGATGGATGGGTAGATGGGTAGGTTGGAGATGAATTCTTCCTCAGGGCTCTGAGAATAGTGATACTAGTAACTGCTGACTGCGGCCACCAGTGAGGCTTCATACCACATTCTGCCCTCACCCCACCTCCCAACTCCCACACTTACTCTGCTATACTTTTCCTTTGTTTCACTGCAAAGTACACCTCCTGACATAGCAGATAATTGACCTGCTTGCTTTTTTTCACTGCTTGTCTGTTTCTCCTCATTGGAATGTAAGCTTCACAAGGGCAGGGATCTTTGTCTGGTTTGTTCAATATTGTAACCCAAACACCTCACAGAGTGCCCAGAACACAGTAAGAGCTCAAAACAGGCTAGATGCCTGAATGTGATCCTGTTCATCTCAGTTTTTCTGGAGCCTGAGCCCTTTCCTGTTTAGCTTCTCTTGTGAGATATCTGCTTTCAGGAAGATTCATCAGTTACCTGTTCTACGTATACCTATAGATTCACTAAAGAGAGGTTGGGACATTCTCCCCGAGTAATTTATTCTTAAAAATACGTAATTTTTTTTTTTTTGCAAACTAAAAATTTGAGCAAAGGAGGCACACAGAGAAAGTATAAATCCAAAATCCTTTAAAAATATAGAACACTTCTGGTTTACAAATAAAAGCTAAACTGGTCATCATCTATGAACCAATAACAATATTAACTATGAGATTAAGTGATCAGAAAGAGTCTGGTGGAAAAATCACAATATATATAAACTATTATTTGTGGGCCTTTTTCCTTCTCCTGTGTGTCAGTCATGTGGGAACGTGGTGTGGTCTGTCCATCGGTGGTACCCTGCTCACTCCCTGTACCCTGTCACGAACTCTGCTTGTCAATCTCATAACAGGATTCTGACAAGCTCCTAGGCATCACTTCTGCTCGCTCATACTCTGATGGCTTTGTAGGCTAGTTAAGGTTTCGTTTTCTTAACTAGGCTAAAGCTATTCTTTTTGAGACAAAATCAGCCTTCCGCCCAGAATAAGACACATTATCTGAAATTGCTCCCTTTCTTCCCAGGTCCCTTTCAGATGCTCATAGTCTGATTTCTTTGTAACCTAGTTAAGATTTCATTAGCTTAACTAGGCTAGAGATATGCTTGTCAGTTAAATTTTGCTTTTAGCCTGAAATTATCCACACTCCTGAAATGGCTGCCTTTTTCTCAGTCTAAATTAGATTAACTAATTTCAGGCGGTTCCCTCCCTAAATTGCAGTTTGCCAAGATGGCCCGGAGATGGTTTCTTTCTTCCAGAAACCCGGCTTTCTTCTGATAGTTGACTTTCCCGTCAGAATGCCATTCCTCCACAGCCTCCTCACTGCCCTGCCTGTCCCTGGAAAAGTCCAGCACCCTTTACCAAAGTACGCGCACTCGCCCATATGACAGACATGTTAAATACAGCGTATAACATTTCAGATGTGATTCTAGAAAACCTTGACACAATTCAGGCTTTACTACTGAAGAAGCTTTGATTCACTGATCTTTATCATCTCATTTTTACAGTAAAACAAAAAACAACTTCAAAATTTAGAAACGAATTTAAAAAATAAGAAATACATAAAACAACCTATGACGGCAAGAGCCAAGACAAGAACTAAGGGGAAGAACGGAACAACATAAAATTAAAAGACCTGGCTAATAAAAAAAAAAAAATCTCACGAGGATGCAACACAATATGGAGCTTGTTGCTAAATGCGGCTCAATCTTTTAAAATCTTTTTCTCCTCCAACTCGTGTGAATATTGTTGTAAAAAGTTCTGTGGTAATTAGATGCAGACCTTTGGAAATTACATTTTGAAAGGTTTTATGACAGAGACTGTTTGTGAAATCATCTTTCCTGGGTAACCGCTGCGACAAAGAAAGATTGTCAGGGTACTCTGTTTTGGGGTTGCATTCATTCTATATGCGTTTCAGTGTTGGCAGGGGTGGTGGAGTAGGGCCAGGGCAGTCAGTCAGGGGAGACAGAAGGGGTGCAGGAAGGAGAGAGAGGGAGGAGGCAGAGGAGAGGAGAGCTGGCGCATGCGCCAAGACGCCATGCAAAGAGCAGTGGGGGTGAGCTGGACCAAGGCTGGGAACCTGCTGGCTCTGGGGGCATCCCATTACCATGGCTCCCCAGACGCAAGCATCTTGCTGCACAGAGTGTGATGCTGGTCCTTAATGATAATGCTTTTGCATAATGTGGCTTTTCGACACAAACCAGTTGTGTCCTCTGATGTTTAGCTGAGCAAACAGTGGTCTCTTTCCGAGCTGAAGGGAACGCAGGCTCTGTGAGGTGCCCTGGGAGACTGCGCTGACCTCTTAAGTGGCTCTGCCCAAGGGGGCTTCCATGGGAGGGGTTTCCCCGGGTATGCCTGAACTTTTGAAACTATGCAGAATAGCATGGCTTTCTCCCGTACTGTATTCAAATTTCATGGAAAAGCTAGGAGGACCCAGTCTAGAAGATTGCCAATGGGGCATGAAATATCTTTTTTTCCCGAGGAATTTACCTTGTAATATACTTTAATTTTTTAAAGATGTGACTCTGTCCATGTATGTGTGCATAGAGATATTCATTGCCTTTGGGCTGGAGCAAGGACAGGGAGGCAAATACAGACAGTGACAGGTGATTCCTACTGGTAAGGTGCTGATAAACTAGTAGCCTTAGGCAAAACTGGTATCAAGTCCGGGAGATGGGTACTGTTCCCACTGGTCTTTCATGGGCCATTTTAGACCAATTAGGAAAGAAAGGAGTGTGGTGATAATACCAGAGTTGATGGCTAACACCCAAGAATTTTTCAAATGGATGCCACATTGTCCTAAGTCTATGTTTTTCAGTCTCCCTGATTTTCTACATCACGATTTATTGTTTTCCGCATCATCTATTTTTGGAAAGAGTTACTTTTGACTAAAATAAATGGGTATGATCTGGACCACATGCTGCAAAACAAGTTTCCTACCATCCACCACCTGGTGACAGGATGCCCCAAGTGGAGGTCTCATTTGGCTAAAAACTCCCTTAAAGTTTAAAAATGCCCATCTTCTGGTAAAACAGGTGGTTAATATAAAAAAAATCGGTACAGGTAATTTATTTATTTATTTATTTTTGCTTTTTTAGGGCTGCACGTGAGGCATATGAAAGTTCCCAGGCTAGGGGTCTAATTGGAGCTGTAGCTCCTGGCCTACACCACAGCCACAACAACGCAGGATCCAAGCCTTATCTAGGACCTACACCACAGCTCACAGCAACACCAGATACTTAACCCACTGAGCAAGGCCAGGGATTGTACCCGTATCTTCATGGATACCAGTCCGGTTCATTACCGCTGAGCCATAATGGGAAGTCCAGCACAGGTATTTTAAATAACCCTTTATATTTTGATTTAATAACTAACTAAACCAACCTCTTCAGATTTTTTCTTCTCTTTGCAAGATAAGTCTTAATTCCTTGGCCTCACCGAATCACCTGCTGCATTTTCTATGCAACACTAACCATCTATACCAAGCCATTCTCTAGTGAAGGTCATGACAAAATCACCTAATGCTTGACTATGGAAGGATAATAGGACCCATACACTAGAGCTTACACTGAGATACCTCTGTCATTCACTGTAACAGTGTCATCTTCCCTGCAGCTTGTCGAAAAAAGAGGCCAAGCACTGTAACAGGGAGGACAGAAAACAAAATTAAGGTGGAAGCCAACATCCTATGTTTCCAGGCTCTCCCTGAAAAATCTTTACTACCAAAATCATTGACATTTGGGTTTAAAGATTTTTTTTTAATCACAAAATCATCACCTCCTCCTGAAAATGTACTTGTAAAAGTGGTGGATTTAAATATATAAGCTGTTCTTAATTCAGGTACCACTGATGATGAACTCGTGCCAATTTGTTCGGGGTTACACTGAAACATAGCTGTCTTCTATCTATAAATGGAAAACGGGTAGGCAGAGGGCATCCTAAGAAAGTACTAATATAAATGAGAGGCTATTTGTAAACTTTTACTTTAGGACATCATTTTTTTTTCTAAGCTCTTACATTTTACAACACAGTTGTATGCAGTGTGCTCAGTATGACTAGCTTTAGTCTCTTCGTAAAAGTAAAGCCTATTTTTTAAATTATTTTTTGAACCATTGGTTCAAGTTCATTAATCAAGGTCATGACAGGATCCTTCTGTCCATCTCTGTGACTTTACAACCAAGACCACTGAGTCCTAGGGAACTTCCTGACTTGCATCACATCTCACGGCTAAAAGACAAGTCTTCTGATGGCCAATGTTCTGCCATCTTTACTCTCCCCACTGGTTTCCAGACTGATGCAGGAATCTCTATGGGTCTGAGAGGGTGGACCACTGGGGCTTCCAGGTACATTTTTATTGGTTTTATGCATCAGTCATCCTTCTAAGAGTTATTTGACTTAAATATAAAAATCCACAGCTTAAAAACATTTTAAAATCACATTAAGATTTTTTCCAAGTAAAAAAAATATTTCTAAAATATGCTTGAAACTTATCATGACTCTTCATTCCAGAGTGAAACTCGATATAAGTTGGACCCCTTAAAAAAAACCATCTGAAGTTTAGTGACTGAAGGGCCATAGAGCCTGGTGTTCAGAACTCAGGCTTTGGGAGTTCCCGTCGTGGCTCAGTGGTTAACGAATCTGACCAAGAACCACAAGGTTGTGGGTTGGATCCCTGGCCTCACTCAGTGGGTTAAGGACCTGGCGTTGCCATGAGCTGTGGTGTAGGTCGCAGAAGCGGCTCGGATCCCACATCGCTGTGGCTGTGGTATAGGCTGGCAGCTACAACTTCTATTAGACCCCTAGCCTGGGAACCTCCATATGCTGCGGGCCTGCCCTGGAAAGACAATAAAACAAAAACGAAAACAAAAAAAAACCTCAGGCTTTGAAGTCAGAGACCTGAGACCGTTAGCTGCCTTTCTGTGACCGCAGATCAGTTACTGAACCACTCTAGCCTCAGTGTCCTAGTCTGTGAAATGGGACTTATAGGACTTTAAGAAGACTCATAGAAGATCAATGAGATAATCCAAGCTCACTGCTGTGGCTGTTGATATGTTCACTATTAGGCAATGTGACCTAGACATAAACACCACAGAACAGAAGTCTGTATTACCATACATTGAGGAGCTAATATACTCTGTATTTGCAGACCTACTATAATTCGCACAGCCTTGTCTTCTGCAGTAGGAATAAGCAGATTTATTCTGCTCCCAAGGAGGTTTAGGAGTCACAGGCTGAGTCCAAGGGCTTGGGAAACTGGCCCTGCAGTTGTCTCTAAAGAACAAGCCAGAGTGGAGGCTTAAGGACGTTTTCCCATCACAGCTGTGAACTATACCAAGCCTGATTCTGAGAGCTGGGCAGCTGCAGGAAGGTCAGGAGCCCTGGGACCAATCTGGCCTTAGAGTCTGTGGCTGCAAATGAATCCAACAACAGGCCTCAGCTGGATTTGGGGAGTGCCAACCAGGCCTCTCTGGAGGGTCATCTGGCTTTGGAGTCAGAATCCAAGGACTAGTCTGAGGTCAGAGAGGTGTCCCGTTTCATTTGTTCAGTTCCGTGTAACGCATATTTCTGGTGCATGGCCTTGTCAGATGCAATGCATGGTGCTAGTGGGACAGAAATGAATCAGACTCCCTCAGGGGCCTACATGGTCCAGTGACACGGGCAAAATACAGGGCAGCAGTTCTCAAAACAAGGCCCCTTGGACCAGCAGCAGCAGCATCACCTGGGCATCACCAAGCATCACTTGTTAGCGACGCACATTCTCAGGCCTCACCCTAGACCTACTGAATCAGAAATCCCTGGGGGCAGGCCCAGCACCCCGTGTTTCAACAGCCTTCTAGGTGGATCTGATGCTGCTAGAGTTTGAAAACCAGTGGTACAGCACGCGTTTAAGGGGAGCGGCTAGATGTGAGCAATGACAAACAAAATGACGACAGGAAGCTGGCATTCCATCAGGAGAGATGGTGCGTATAACAAACCTCGTGGCATGAAGAACCTACCAGGCTGGGCAGAAGAGTCAATCAAGCTGAGAGAAACTGGAGACAGACACAACGTGAGATAGGTCAGGGCATTTTCACACCTCACTGACTGCAGAAATTCAAATGGAAAAAACCAGGAATGATTGAGTTATCCACATATGAGAAGAATCTTGCTGAAAGTGCATACTGATGGAGCTCCCGTTGTGACTCAGCGGAAACGAAATCTGACTAGTATCCGTGGGGATGCAGGTTCAATCCCTGGCCTCGCTCATGGGTTAAGGATCCAGTGTTGCTGTGTGCTGTGGTCTAGGTCACAGATGCAGCTCGGATCTGGCATTGCTGTGGCTGTGGTGTAGGTAGGCAGCTACAGTTCAGATTGACTCCTAGCCTGGGAACTTCCATATGCCACGGCATGGCCCTAAAAAGACAAAAAAAAAAAAAAAAAAAGGAAGAACAAAAGGACAGTGCATACTGAGCTTACTTTCCTGTCTGTCCAAGAGACAAAGCCATGCCTAAACTTACCCCAGAGAGGTTCTTTACCAACCAAGGAGCTAAATGACCCCATCCTGGACTCTGGCCTCCCTGGAGGTCATCAGGAAGACCTTGGCCGGAACGGGAAACTAACTCAACGATACAATGAGTATAAAACGAGCAGATTCCTAGAGCCCATCCCAAGAAATTCCTCACTTCAGGAGGTCTGAAAAGGGGCTCCAAGAATATGAATTTTCTTTCTTTTTTTTTTTTGTCTTTTTACCTTTTATCTAGAGCCATACCTGCGGAATGTGGAGGTTCCCAGGCTAGGGGTCTAACAGGAGCTGTAGCCGCCGGCCTTCGCCACAGTCACAGCCACGCGGGATCCGAGCTGCGTCTGCAACCTACCCACAGCTCACGGCAATGCTGGATCCTTAACCCACTGAGCAAGGCCAGGGATCGAACCCGCAACCTCACGGTTCTTAGTCGGATTCGTTAACCACTGAGCCACGAAGGGAACTCCAAGAATATGAATTTTCTGAATAAGCATTTTAACACTAGACTCCACCTGTCCTGACTTAGGTGACCCCTGGGTGACAGGCGAAACACTGGCTTGATGACACTCGTCCAACAGCAGCAAGGTTGGAACCAGTGATGTCTACCTACAGGTCTATAATTCCTCTTCTATTCAACTATCATTTGTTTTTCATCTGTAATTTTTTTTTATTTAATTCAAAATTTCTTCTGGAAGACATTGGAGAAGTCAAGGCTAGTTTCTGAAGTGGCAAAAAGTCACCACAATCCCCAAGTTTAGGAAATTTGCCAGATCAAGGTGGAATGAAGTTAGTGAAAGAGAGATTTCTGGGGCTTCACAGGACGGGAGCCTTGCAATCACACGGGGGTAAGAGATGCAAACTATTGCCTTTGGAGTGGATAAGCAATGAGACCTGCTGTATAGCACTGGGAACTATATCTAGTCACTTATAATGGAGCATGATAATGCAAGAAAAAAGAATGTATACATATGTGTGTGTGACTGGGTCACCTTGCTGTACAGTAGAAAATTGACAGGACACTGTAAACCAGCTCTAATGGAACAAATAAAAATCATTATTAAAAAAAAAGAGAGAGAGATGAGTTTGAAACTCAGTCCCATTTCCCCTACTTGAGTCCAATGGCTGAAATGACTAATCCCCGAATCGCTAGGCACGAGAGTTGGCAGTGACCTTGGTGGTCACTCTGTTGACCTCTCAGTCCCTCCATCAGCCACTCCTTGACCTCTAGAGAGGAAAACACCCCCAAACGAAGGTAGGCAGGCAGTCCACTGGTTAGAAAGATCTTCCTTACATCGAACTGAAATATCCGCACCTCCTTCCTTAGAGAGAAATGAGAGCTTTGGCTGCTCCCATCAGGCGTATGGGTAGCTTCTTTTTTGTAGGAGAGGTAAGTGATGGGCAATTAAGAAGACAAGCCTTAATTGGATTGCGTAGTTAAAATAAGTGACAGAGACAGAAGGCCAAACCTTGTCCTTCGTCCTTCTGCACTCCCCCACCACCACCACACTCCCTCTGGCCCCTCTAATCATAGCATTTAATACATTAATGCGGCAAAATGGTGAGAAGGGAAGGGAGAAAACTCCATTTTGGTTTTTTTTAGTCCTTAGATGTCATCTTATCCCTTCATTTGTGTGGCCTTTTGTCTCTGCCAGTTTCCATAGCAACCACAACCAGCAAGCGGTTTGTACCCCTCTCCAGCCTGCGCACAGATAACTCCAAGGGGGGTCCAACACCCGTTCTCAGTAAAGGAAGAAAGTAGATTCATTTCCTTCTCATCAATGTTTATGTGTGGATTTGTTGTGATGCTGTGTGTGTGTGTGTTTCTGTGCTTTGCTCTCACTCAATATTTTTGGCTGCAAGGGATTTTTGAGAGCTTGTCTTTGTTTCTGATGTGGAGGGAGGAAGTAATGAGTTTCATATTGAGCCACATATTTGAGAACATATAGCTACATAATCGTATAATATTGGGGAAAATCAGAAGTCGTAAGTGATCTTGCAGAAAAAAAAAATAGCTTACAGTATTCTATATACACTGAGGAAAGAAATTATTTTTTCAAAGGGCTCCAGACTCATGCAATGTTTATAAAATCCATCAATGACCCACCAATCTATTAGGTACAGCTACATGTCAAGGTATGATGCTAGCTTTTGCTTATTACTGCACTGTTGTCCTATTGCCACGCTCCCCTCTGTCTTATTTTCCTTAGATATTCTTCTGCAAGTGAACACTGTGCTGCCAACAGGTGGTGGTATGGCTACAATGAAGGTCCTCCAAGAAGCACACATTTTTGATGACTTTTACCTAAGATTGAAATAAGCATGACTTTACTCCTTTAAAAAAAAAATAAACCCTGAAGTTCCCATCGTGGCTCAGCAGAAATGAATCTGACTAGTGTCCATGAGAGCACGGGTTCAGTCCCTGGCCTAGCTCAGTGGGTTAAGGATTCAGCGTTGCTGTGAGCTGTGGTGTAGGTCGCAGATGCAGCTTGGATCTGTCACTGCTGTGGCTGTGGTGCAGGTTGGCAGCTGTAGCTCTGATTTGACCCCTAGCCTGGGAATCTCCATATGCTGCAGGTGTGGCCCTAAAAAAAAAAAATACGAAAAACCATAAATCCTTATTTAAATGTTATCAATACTATGACACATACCAAATTATCGTAACAAGAATACAGATGAATTTTCTAGAGCAGTTTGTAAAAGAAATACAGGATTCCCACTGTGGCTCAAAGGGCTCGACAGTGTCTCTGCAGTGGCAGGGACACGGGTTTGATCCTCAGTCTGGCACAGTGGGTTAAGGATCCTTGGCCCAGGAACTCCACATGCCACGGGGCAGCCAAAAAAGAAAAAAAAATTCCTTGGAAAGAAATTGATACCTTTATCAGTTTCCTATTGCTTTTATAACAAATTACCACAAATTGGTTTAAAACAGATTTGTGATCTTACAGTTGTGTAGGTCAGTAGTCCAAAATGGGTTTCACGAGGCCAAAACCAAGGTGTCAACAGAACTGCAAACTCATTCTGGAGGCTCTAGGAGAAAATCTGTTCCCTTGCCTTTTCCAGCCTCTAGAAGCCACCTGTATTCCTTGGTCTGTGGCCTTTTCCGCCAACTTCAAAGCCAAGAAGGCAGCATCTACAAATCTCTGATTCCAACCTTCCTGCCTCCCTTGAATAAGGATCCTTGCGTTTACACTGGATAATTCAGTGTATATGTCAAGAACTTTAACTAAAATCATAGCTGCAACATCCCTTTTGCTGTGGAAGGCAACCTACTCACAGGTTTCAGAGATGTAGACTGCTTCGGGGCAATTACGCTGTCTAGCACAGGACCGCTCTCAACAAATCACACTTAACAATCATCACGTTTTCATTTGTTCCTGGTCTTACTCCAAGACTTTGACAAAATGACCTTTTCCAACTTGCCCTAAATCCCCCTGTGCCGTGCACTGTCTGGCTCTCTGACTCCAAGCCAGACTGACAGCAAATGTTTTGCAGAGCGGTCCGTCCACTCAAGGGCAGCCGGGCTGTACCAGGTTCTGCCTGGTCCCGTCTTTCTGTTACACCCTCCCGCCTGCAGACAGGCACTCCCAGCAGGGGCTGCCCCCACGCTTACTGCATCAAGGACTAGTTTCTGCAACAAAGGGTGGTATGTGTTGAGAGGGGAGAGGATTTGTGTTAATAATCAAATTTTCTTTCATGACGCACCTGAATGCCCTCTCTTTTCTATTTGATTTTATATGCGACCTTCAACTTTACAAACACCTTATCAGAAAAAAAAAAAATCTTTGCTAATTTTCACCCCCCTCACTAGATCTCTTGCTCAAAAGTGCAGCCTTGGGTTTCTGATCTCCTGTTGGGCCTGACTTCTGAAATCCAGACTTCCCCACAGCTGGTTTCCTGAGTCATCACTAGCCGCCACCCCTCCCAGCTACATGGTCCTGGGTGTCCCCCTGCCAATTCTCCCAAGATCAGTCGACTGAGCTCCATCAGAGACCTCTGGTCTACCCATCCAGGCTGGGAGAGGCTGTCCGCGGCTGAAATGATTCCTCACTGGCCTCAGACCCTTCCCTTGGAAGGACCCTCTTTCCAACCCCAGTGCAAAGAGAGTCAGAGAGAAGGAAAGTGGCCTCACGGGATTACTACAGCTTTCCCCCAACTGGCTAGGAAGAAACGGTCCCCCTCTGGGGGGTTTACAGTGCACATCTTCCTGTTGTTTTTTTTTTTTTTAGAGCCATACCCTTGCCATATGAAAGTTCCCAGGCTAGGGGTCCAATCGGAGCTGTAGCTGCCTGCCTACGCCACAGCCACGGCAACGCCAGATCCAAGCCATGTCTGCGACCTACACCACAGCTCACGGCAATGCCAGATCCTTAACCCACTGAGCAGGGCCAGGGATCAAACCTGTGTCCTCGTGGAGACTAGTCAGATTCCTTTCCACTGTGCCACGAGGGGAACCCCCATATCTACATATTAAAGCCACGATCCGTGCCCCCATCCCAACATACAGACACACTCCGTCTTCTCTTCCTGACTCCTGCCACGGAAGTCTCTATTTTCTTCTGAGGTAACTACATTTGAATAGATAGCTCCGTTTTCCCACCATTAACATAACTCCCCAGTGCACAACTATTTAAGATGGGCAGGAAGTACACCCAAAGCAAACATGCATCCAAACATGTTACCTGTTTCTGTAATATAAAATGAAGTGGCTTTTTATGTAGAGATGTCACCCCTGACCAGCCACAGTTGGACTGGACAGCTGTGAGATGTGGAGTGAGTCCAGTCAGCCCCTGTCACCCTCTCTGCACACAGTCTGCACTGCAGCCACAAGGCTAGTAGCTGGCCAGGGAGAGGGGTGGCTGGACTCTCTCCCTGCAACTCCAGACAACACCACATGTCACGAACTCACATAGCTAAGCAGTCCAGACCTCACGAGCCACGTGGAGCTGGCACCTGGGATCACAGAAAAAAAGGGTCTCTTTTTTTTCCATTTTTTTAGGGCTGTACCCGTGGCATACGGAGGTTCCCAGGCTAGGGGTCAAATCAGAGCTGCAGCTGCCGGCCTTCGCCACAGCCACAGCAACATGGGATCCAAGCCATGTCTGTGACCTACACTACAGCTCACAGCAACGCCAGATACTTCACCCACTGAGAAGGCCAGGGATTGAACCTGCATCTTCACAGACACTAGTCGGGTTCATTTCCGCTGAGGCACCAAGGGAATGGGTCCCTGTTTCTTTTGTTCGAATGCTCTGTAAGAAAACAGACATTACCCCTGCTTTCCTTCGACTGCCCTCCAAGGTCAAACAGGGGCAGGCGCTCTAGGGTTCCGGGTGTTCCCATTACCAGCTGTCTTAATGAGATGTTTCTGGCCAGAATAAGAGTGCTCTCCAACCGGAACCCCAAAGACTCCTTTTCTATGCTTCTTTGATTTACAGGGCAGAAAACAAAGTTGGGAAAGAATAAAAGGAAAGGTTGAGAGAAAGCTCAATTACATAATTGACTAATTTACAGCATTTCTCCACTGATTATCTTCACTGTTAAACAAAATAAGGTTATTAGTGAAGGTTTTAACTGCATCTTGATCAAAATTCTACTTCCCTTCCCCTTTCTTACACTTTTATTACTCCAATTAATTTCAAAAATAACCTTGCTTTTAAAAACACCAAATCATCTTGTGGTATTTGCTAGATGTCTCTTGAATATTTTCTACCTCTATTATTTGGAATGGACTTAATGTCTTTACTAAGGCCACCTCGATGTCACAAGCAAAATGTACTGACCTATATAGGAACACATAGATCCATGGACACACAGACAGACACAAAAGCACATGCATAAATATCCTGAAAGATGTAGCCAAAAGTCTTAAGCAGAACAGAGGCTCTGTCACCGCTTATTAACTCCACGACCTTGGGCAAATTATTGAATATCTATGAGACTTGTATTTGTCATCTATCTTGAAGGTAATAATATTGAAAATGAGGCTAATGGTATTTGAATACACCATAGAGTTTTCGTAAGAATTAAGTGAGTACATACATTCAAAACACTTATTGGACTTACTTGCCAAGCACTGTTACGAGAGCTTCCTATAGCTGATTTTAGTGGAGCCGGTTGTGCTAAGGATACTGATGGTGAAAGTAAGAGCAGTGGTGGCGACGGTGGAGGTGGTGGGGACAGTGGATGCAGTGGCAGGAAAAGTTTTATAATATGTAGCCCACAGAGCAAGAGAGTATGAGTAGCACAGCTGCGTATTTAGACAGTTTGCATTATTTTGAAATACACTGTCCTACAGATATCACTTCTCATGATAAACCTGAGATTACCTGAGTCAAGCCTTGTGTCAGGAACTTTATAACACTGGCTGTAAAACTCACAATAGCCAAGGCAGGGAAGTATTGCTAGTCTCATTTGATACATGAGAAAATAGAGACCCATGACAGTTCAATAAGCACCCAAGGCCACGCGGCAAACAGTGGTGGACTCATGATTCTGTCGTTCAACAAACATTCTCCTCCTCACCAGTACCTCTCCAAGGTTCAGCACTTCCCACTACCTGTGCCTTCCGGTGAAACCAGCAGCCTGGAATACTGGTTCCCAGTTTTTAATAGATGAGGTAATGGAGGCAGACGTGGGGACTTAGGAAGAGCATGCAAGTTGTGTGTAGGCGGTAGTGGTGGTGGTGATGGTGGTGGTGGTGGTGGTGGTGGTGGTGAGGGTG
>PVHT020000237.1:5345971-5382821 GCA_004024745.2 Catagonus wagneri | reverse complement strand
TGTGTGTATGTACCATATCTTCCCTATCCACTCCTCTGTCGATGGGCATTTAGGTTGTTTCCATGACCTGGCTATTGCATAGAGTGCTGCAATGAACACTGGAGTACAGGTGTCTTTTCGGGTCATGGTTTCTGCTGGATAGATGCCCAGGAGTGGGATTGCTGGATCAAATGGTAATTCTATTTTGAGTTTTCTGAGGCTGTTGTTGTTTTTGATTTTTGCTTTTTAGGGCCACACCCACAGCATATGGAAGTTCCCAGGCTAGGGGTCGAATCAGAGCTGCAGCTGCCAGCCTACGCCACAGCCACAGCAACTCTGGATCCTAGCTGCATCTGGAACTTAAACCACAGCTCACAGCAACACGGAATCCTTAACCCACTGAGCGAGGCCAGGGACTGAACCTACATCCTTATGGATTCTAGTTGGGTTCATTGCTGCTGAGCCACAACGGGAATTCCCAAAATCTGAGACTCTGAATTAAATTAATATGGCTTTCTTTGAAAGACCAAAATATCGAAGTGTGTTACATAAAATGGCAATTTTCATCTGAAGCCACATTATACATGCCATGGCAAAAAGCCAATCTTAACATGACTCTGAGCCACACACAGACTCACTGAAAGAGGCCAAGATCAAAGAACAAAACTCACAGATCTTTCAGTATCTGGGGGTGAGTCACATTACCCATGCCATCAGTTTGGAAATAAGAGCTCTGAGAGCTGCCACTAGAACAGGAAGCCTCCAGGGAACCCATGTCTCCTGAGGAAAATGAGGCTGGCCCTTTGCATCACCAGTGCTGCCCTCTATCAAGTCCAATTGTCTCCAGGAATCACGTGAAACGAGCAGGACACTAGGATCCCATCCTTTCTGATCACAGATGCACATGACAGGGAGTATGCCTGGGTGTATGAAGTTCAGGTTCACCTGGGCTACTTTCCCACCTCTGGCTTCCAGCAGGGAAAGCGTAGGCACCAAAATGGGAAAGCCAGGACATTTTTCCTTATCCCCTCCCTCTCCTTTCAGCATGACCTCCATCCTCCAACCTGCCTTCCTGGTCCATTCCTAACCATCCATGCGCCCTCACTTAGGACCCTCCAGGTCCTTGTGAGCTTTATCTAAAAATTAAAGGCTGATGGTTGAGTCTTTCTTCCACCCACCCCTACAGGGATTTGAACATGTACATTATACATTGTCAAAACCCACAAAATGTACAACACCCAGAGCGAACCCTCATGTGAACAATGGACTTCACCTGCCTAGAGTGGCCTTGCTTAATTCACTAGTCCTGGGCACCTGTGGCTACTTGAGGTCAAATGTCAATTTGAGCCCATGAAACTAAAATGCCATTTCCTCAGTCACATTAGCCACCTTCCAAGGTCTCAGGAGACCCACGTGGCGAGTGGCTACTGTACTGGCCAGTATCGACACAGAACGTTTCTGTCATTGCAGAGCACGTCAGTGGACAGCAGATGTCTAGGGCAAGGACCTGCAAACTTTTTCTGTAAAGGGCTCGAAAATGTTTCAGGCTTTGTGGGCCAAACAAATAGTGTCCGTCATAATTACTCAACACTGCCTTTACAGTGTGAAAAGAGCCATAGATAATATGCAACCGAATGGGCATGGTTGTGTTTCAATAAAACTTTATTTACAAAAATGGGTTCTGGTCTGCAGCCAATTTTGTTGAGCCCTGATCTAAAGGAACCACTCCTAATCTAGGCTCCCAGGAGGTCTTAGGTTATTATAGGGCATCTACCCAAAGGTACCACGTAAATAATATGTCCGGCATATTCATGGATCTTTATTTATCAGGATAGCTCCATATTATCACGACAGAGAAAATAACCAATCCAATGAAAACCTTTCCTGCTTTCAAAGGAACATTTGTCACTGTGTGTTATTCTCAAGAAATGAACCATGAATGTTCTCTCTTTTATTATGTTTCTCTAATATAAGTAATGTTTGGTTTAGAAAAATGAGAAAGCAAGATTTAAAAAAAAATGAGAGGAAAAACGGGACTGGGTTTCAACTCGGGAGATTTTTAACCATTGTTAATGCAGAAATAGAAATACATGATTCCTTTGTTCACAGCTGTATTCTTGGTCCCTAGAACAGTGCTGAATATGGGTAAGTCTTCAATAAATATTGATCAAATGGAAAAAAAAAGGGCTCAATATTACAAAAGTAGGATTGTTCACAAATGGAATTCTATAATTTTACTACATTAGGAATGCTGGGTATGTATGAGTTTGTGGCATACCCTACATTTTTTATTGGATTGTCAAAGGTACCTGTGACCAAAGTAGGCGGAGAACCCCTAAGTGACCCCCAGGCCTGTCCCCACAGGACTTCACACTTCTGTCAATGGCTAAACTCCCTAGGGAAGCAGACATTTTTCCCTGGGGCAGCTTTCTGTAACACCAAAGCCATCTATCTGAATCCAAACTACCCCAGGCAGAAAAGCTGCTGGGTTTAAACATAATTCACTGGAGAAAAATGGGGAAGGGAGTTCTTAAGTCTTTTGCTAAGTCTCAGGATCTGGATCCAACAAACAGAAGAAGATTTCCATGGCTTTCCTGGGAAGCACAGGCTTATTTCACCTTCTTTGGGCCCTGCTGCTTCAGTGTGATCTTAATGAGGTCGGCCCTGGGCTCGATCCCTACAAGGACCACTAAAACCAAGGTGCCCCCCACTGGCCTATCTAAGGTCAAGCAGCACACATGATTCTTTTATCACCCGGGATAAAAGAACCCTCCTGGGGCTGCCCTCACAGTGGGTAGGCGGTGCAGACAAAATCACAGCATCGTGTTAGCTGTTGTCAACAATGAAGAGTTAACACAGAGACACTGGGGGAAAGTTATCTTCCTCAAAACGCCTTCATAATCTGGGGAAATAATGTGCGATTTATAGAAACCCATTTAGAGTTCTCTCAGGCATTTTACCTGCATCTGTTCCACAAGGATGCGAGCTTAGGTTTCTTTTCTGAATCCTCACCACGAAGCACAGTCAAATCAGTGCCATTAATTGCTGAGAGTAAAGGGCTTTCTGATGCCTAATGAGACCTTTAGGAAAGCAACCTCTTTAGAAGCAGTTCTATTTATAGATCATGCATTCTCCCAGCTTCCCTCTCTGATCACTAAGAGCAAGGGGAGGAGGCAGGGATTTTTTGCTTCTGAGAAAACGATCACCTGTCCCTCTTGCTCCTTCCCCACCTGGAATCCTAAACCAATTATGACATCCTTTCCAAGAGCAACCACTATGCGGTCACAAAGAGAGGATTATGACTTCAAACCCAGATCCAGCTAAGAGCTAATCATCCGTGCAGAAACAAAAGGCCCTGGTTTTATGCAAATGGACAAAGTTCCAAAGAATCGGCAGAAATAATGACCAAAAGGGTAATCTATGATAAACAGATTTATGGCTAAAACAAGATGTGCGCCCCCAAATTCACACGCCAAAAAGGTGCACGTGATTCTTTAAAAGGATGAATGTTACACCCTGATTTGAAACGACAATGAGAACATCCCCTTAAATCTAACAGCTGCTGCATTTCTCCAACTTGTTTGGGAGCCAACCTGTGCCTTAAATGAGACACAGCTGTTAAAAAAAAAGAAAAAGAAAGAAAAGAAAAACCTTGTTCAAGGCAAACTGCATCCCAAAAATCATTATGTCTGAATCTCAGCTCCTGACCCTCCAGCCCCCAACCCTCATGGACACTGCATTTACCCACTTTGCTCTCAGGCAGTGGCGATGCCGTTCTTCAGTCACTCAGGACAAAGACCCTGAGACCCGCTGCCTCGCTCCTCTCCTGCTCTCACACGGCACGTCTGATCTGTCAGCAAATCTACTCGGGTCACAGTACATCCCAAGACCTACCATTTCTCCCATCTCCCCCGCCACTGCACTAGTTCCAGCCACTACCATCTGCAACCTAGAATATTTAACTACCCCCCCTCCATCTCTCTGCCTCTGATTCTGCCCTGCCTGCGGCTGTGTCCTATGAAAATAGGACTCACTCATCGTATCACTCTTCTGATCAACTCTCCAACAGCTTCCCTTCCAGGAACCAAGGGCCTCCAGTGATCTGCCTCCTTCCTGCTTCTCTTACATCATCTCCCACTAAACTCTCCCTCCCTCACTCCAAGTTCATGACCTCCAGGGAGTTTCCTGAATAAACCTGCAGCTTCAAGCCTCAGGGCCTTTGCATTTGCTGGTCCTTCGTTCTGCATGCCCTTCCTCTCATGTTCCCATGGCTGGCTCTCTCATATCTTTATTTCCAAAACCCTCTCACTGAGGCCTTTCCTGACAACTCTTCTCAAAATCCCAGTCTTGGCTCCCACCACAATCTCTCTTTCCACACTACTTCATTTCTACGTAGCCCTTTTCATTGCCCAGCATACTTCATCAATTTATTTTTTTACCTTGATCATCAGTGTCTCACAATAGAAAGTAAGCTCCATGAGGGCAAGGATTTTTGTCCCTTTTATTCATGACTGAATCACTGCTCTAGGGTCTAGGGCAGTGCGGGACTCACTAAATACTGGTTGAATATATGGACTCCAAAACTACAGTAATCGACACTCCAGCTGTTAATTATAAGTTCAAAATGAAACGTAATTGGAAAAAAAATCGAAATGGCTTAAATGCCTATGAACATGAAATTGGTTCAATAATGATCAGCCATAAAAAGATACACTATACAGACTTTAAAATAACGACGTAGAATTTGCTCACTCCCAAGAAAGGATTGCCATAACATATGAAGTTAAACAGAAAGAATGAAAAAGAGTAGGTACAGTATTATCATGCTGTAAAATATCCTAGACATATGATGTGCATGCACCACCTGTATTTATTATAAGACTCCATTTGTGCATGCAATCGTGTGGCTAGATTGAGGGGAGAGAGATGACAAAAAGGGAGAAAGGGAGGGAGAAGATCAGGCAATCATGGGAGAAGAATTTAAGGAGTTCTTTTTTGCTTTCTGTATGCATTGGATTTTCTACATGAGTAGCTTTTAAACAGAATTTTTTAAAGCGAGTTTTCCCTTTTAACATTTAGCAAAGGTTAGCTACCTGTGAAGAGCCTGACTAGACTCAACATCCCATAAAGAAAGAGCAGCCTTCAAACCATTTCAGCCCAACCCTCCAGAAGCTAATAGACATCATGCTCTTCAGAACCCCAAAGGAAGACCGATGCCCTTCCCTCAGCCAAAGCACATACAAGGAAAGGATCAAAGAAAACTAGCTCATTAATTAGTATTTGGGAGAAGAGGTGGTCATCAGAACCCAAATCTCTTACTTACCTGACCACCCACCTCGCCTGCAGACCTCATTCCAAGCATACTGGGGTAACCGAGTTTGCTGACACCCCCACATGCATCCCACCTCCGTGTCTTTGCACTTGTCATGTCTTGACTGTCCCAACCTTCACGCTGGCTAGAATTCCCCTCCTCCAGGAAGTTTTCTGACCCCAGACTTCCACAGTGCATTTTATAGTATTTCTTTCTTTTTTTTTTTTTTGTCTTTTTAGGGCCACATTCATGGTATATGGAGATTCCCAGGCTAGGGGTTGAATCAGAGCTGCAGCTGCCTGCCCACACTACAGCCACAGCAATGCCAGATCCAAGCTGCAACTGCGACCTAGAGCACAACTCAGGGCAACGCTGGATCCTTAATCCACTGAGAGAGGTCAGGGATTGAACCAGGGTCCTCAGCGATATTAGTTGGGTTCATTAACCACTGAGCCAAGACAGGAACTTCCTTACATTATTTCTATTTAACAATGAGAATATGTTCCTTGGCATTGTTGTCATTGTTATCATTAATAACAACATAAATAGGAGTTCCCATCGTGGCTCAGTGGTAGCCAATCTGACTAGTATCCATGAGGACATGGGTTCCATCCCTGGCCTCGCTCAGTGGGTTAAGGATCCGGCGTTGCCGTGAGCTGTGGTGTAGGTTGCAGACATGGCTCAGATCCCGCGTTGCTGTGGCTGTGGTGTAGGTCGGCAGCTACAGCTCCAATTTGACCCCCAGCCTGGAAAAGTCCACATACCATGGGTGCGGCCCTAAAATGACAACAGCAACAACAACAAAAAAAGCATAAATAATCACTCAGATTGGGCTTCCATGATAAGGCAGGTAGTGAGAATACATAGGATGAACGAGACAGGCTGGTCCTGGGCCTCGGATCATTTCCGATTCCCAGCCAGTCCGTAGCTCCTAATTTGATTTCAGCCTGTTTCCCAGCACAAAGCAGGGAGCATGTGTACCATTTAGAAACTCCACAGAGGGATGCTGGCAATGATGATGATGATGAGCTCAGGCTGCCTCCAGTCCGTGGGAAATAGCTTCTGCATCTGTTTAAATCCAAGCTTCCTGGATCCTGAAGTGAGGCCAGGCCCCAAGCTTTTCCATTCCTGCTGGCATGTGAGACTCATCCGAGAAGCATTTTTTTTTTTTTTTTTAATGCTGACAACTAGGACCCAGACAAGTAAATCAGAAATTCCAGACAGGCCGGGACATCAGTCAGCTTTTAAAAGCTCTCCAGGTGGAGTTCCCATAGCAGCTCAGAGCTTAATGAACCTGACTAGCATGCAAAAGGATTCCGGTTCCATCCCTGGCCTCGCTCAGTGGGTTAAGGATCTGGCATTGCCATGAGCTGTGGGCTGTGGTGTAGGTGGCAGATGTGGTTCAGATCTGGCATTTATGTGGCTGTGGCGTAGGCCGGCAGCTACAGCTCTGATCTGACCCCTAGCCTGGGAACCTCCCTATGTCAAGGGTATGGCCCCAAAAAGACAATAACAAACAGAAAGTTAAACGCTCTTCAGGTGACTCCAGGGGCACTGCTCTGGCCTGAAAGCTATTCAGCTTTGTAACAAGTGTGACAGCTGCCTCCTCCTCTGTGTTTTACTCAAGCCTGGAACAAAATCACAAGGAATGGAACGAACATTGAGCCCTCAAAGCCACTTTCAAGGAACTGCGGCACATTGTGGAAGCAAGGAGGGTGGCGATGGTGGCTGCAGGCTGTGAATAAGGACCTCTGCCTCCCGCCTGTGTCCCCCTCCCTGAGGTGACTTCCTTGAGAAGTCTACTCTTGGTCTTCTGGGCCTCAGTGACCACCATGGCATGGGTGTGCATGACACACATCAAATGTCACTTGCCATGGGGTTCAGTGAGGCTTCACTGTTCACATAGGTGGCATCTTCTACATATGAGGGCAAAGATGCCCAAGACGATGGGGCAAACCACTTTGAGACAAGCCACTGCCATCACAGAAATGTCTGACCTATTATAAAGAGGGTCGAGAATGGCCATCATCATATTGATGGCCAGGTGAGCCCACGGGTGATCTGGTGATACTCAGGGCTGCAGATTTGGTCTTGGCTGCCTCTAGATGCTGAGGGTCATGCAGCCAAGAGCACAGGCTGCAGTGTCTTCTTAATGACCAGAAGTTCCTTTCTCTACAGACAAGAGTCCTACTCCACCAGACTTCATTTTCTTAAGAAGCAGGGGCAAGGGACAAGACTTCACCACTGACCATAATGAGGCTTAGTCTCCACCAAGGATGCTGAGGGAATCCAGGTAAGCCAAAATGGGAAGCAAATTGAAAAAGCATCTCCTGGAGTTCCCGTGGTGGCTCAGTGGTTAACGAATATGACTAGGAACCATGAGGTTGCGGGTTCAATCCCTGGCCTTGCTCAGTGGGTTAAGGATTCAGCGTTGCCGTGAGCTGTGGTGTAGGTCGCAGACGCGGCTCATATCCCGCGTGAATGTGGCTGTGGCGAAGGCCAGTGGCTACAGCTCCTGTTAGACCCCCAGCCTGGGAACCTCCATATGCTGCAGGTGCGGCCCTAGAAAAGGCAAAAAGACCAAAAAAAAAAAAGAAAAGAAAAGAGAAAGCATCTCCAATTCCAGAGCCTTCCCTCAGCAGCAAAAGCCAGTCCTTCAGCTGACTCACAGACAGGGTGCTACAGCTTGGGATTAAGAGCAGGAGTGGGACTCAGACCTCCCAGGTCCAAAGCCCTTGTTATTGACTAGCTGTGTGACCTTGATCAAGTCACTCAACCTCTCTATGCCTTGGTTTCCTTTTCTGTAAAATGGGGATGAGATAGAAAATACCTCCATCCCAGATTTGTTTTTGGGGATTTAAATACAGGGTGAGAGTCAAAGTATGTTAAAAAATGGTATGGCAGCAACCTGCTAAAGGAGTGAATAAACAAATCCATCATTGAATGGACAGATAAATAAAGGATTCCAGGATTGGCTCAAGGTTGGGAATAGCCCAGGTGCGTGGCTGAAGGTGACAGGAGTCAGAGGATCCAGGGTGGGATCAGTCAGCTACTGAGGTCACAGGAAAGACACAACGCTTTGAATTCTCACAACCTTCATAAATTCTAAGTCATGTTTCTCCTCTCCCAGAGCTCACTCCAGCCACAGAATCATCTCGACTTTGCCAGCTCTAATACTCATGCACAATGCAGGTTCCTTAGCCAACATGAGGTCAGGCATGTGTTGAATGCATATTATGTACTGAGCGCCTTCATAGCTTTCATCCTCACACCTACCTTAGAAGTCAGGTTTGGTAGATCCCTGTTGCACAGATAGGAAAAAAAATGAGACACTGGAGATGCTAAGAAACTTGTCTTAGGAGCTCCTAGGTCCTAACCCAAGTGGTCTTTAAATGGGCTTTAAAGCTCATTTTTCCTTTTTTTTTTCTTCTTGTCTTTTTAGGGCTGCAGGTGTGGCATATGGAAGTTCCCGGGCTAGGGGTCAAATCGGAGCTGCAGCTGCCAGCCTACACCACAGCCACAGACACACCAGATCCAAGCCAAGTCTTACACCACAGCTCAGAGCAATGCCAGATCCTTTAATCCACTCATCAAGGCCAGGGATCAAACCCACGTCCTCGTGGATGCTAGCTGGGTTCCTTACCAATGGGCCACGACAGGAACTCTAAAGCCCATTGTTCTTAACACTTATGGCAAGAAGACAAACACATGGACAGTAAGAACAGCAATTCTTTCATCCCATTCTGCAGAAGATGGCTGCTCTACTAGATCTTTCACCATCAAAAAAATGTCTAGTTCCACCTTTCTTGACAAGACACTAAGGAAAAAGTTCAAACTACTTTGGGTATGAAAGACTAATCAAATGAGCACAGATATCGCCAGTCTCAAGCACATAAGCTTTTTGAAAACCAGAGGGAATACTTGAGTCTTCCCATCTATGGGTCCAAGCTCAGTGCCACAAAAGACCAGAAGCTTCAGAGGAAAAGCTCTCAGTCTATCAGTGAGATTCTCTTATAAAGAAAACCCAATGGAAACCAATGCATGTGGGGACAAGTACTTGAAAGCCAATTTATTGCCAAAGTGACTCTCTATACTCTTGTTCTAAAGACAGTGATCCACTAGGATCACCAAATCTCTTGATTTTACACTATTTCTAAGCCTTCTGCTTTGTACTTTATTTGGTAAAGAGATTGGTAAGAATCACATTTTGGAGTATTTGACAATTCTCTCCAACTATCACAGACACCATTTTTTTTTTTGCAATTGCTTAAAACTTGGTAAAAAATTGTTCATTTTTTTTTTGGCACAGTAGCTCATATTGAAGCTTGGATCCAAGGTAAGCATTTCTGGCACATATGGTTAAAAAAAAAAAAAAAGATCTCTTTAACTGAATTAAGACAGCATAGGAAATACACATTCATTTAGCCCATTTCCAAAAGTTGATTTCTAGCAGTTTAACAATATTTGACAGTATTATTCTTAGCACATGTGGTAGAGCTGGTGTGTTGCTCTCTATAAGGTAACAGATATTGTAAGATCAAGATGAGCTGTGAATCAGACAGACTTAAAATAAAGTAGCAAAGTTCCAGATGTCTTGTACAGGCTTCTGAAGAGTGGGCTCAGGTTTAGTTGTAAAACAGCCAGGCACCATGGCACAGGTTTGACTAGTGGAGACACATTTTAGTCCTCAATATGTTTCTATTTCTCCTTGAGTGACAAGTGATGCCTGCCCTACTCTGAGTAACTTTTTTTTAAAATCAAACAAAGCATTTATTCAAAGAAATGAAAGCTAAAGAAAAATTTGAATGTTTTATGAATCCAGACACTTGGGTCCCCCCACCCCATATTAATTCAAGTCAACTTGAAGATACGGATATCCAAGCTTTTTATTGTTATAACACCCAATTATTGATTTTTCAACTCCATTCACATCCTCAAAATGGACTGAAAGGATGGCCAGCCACCATCATATTTTGCGTACAAATTCAACATGCAGTATAGCTCATGTCACTCACATAAGGAATGCCTTATTCCACCCAATAATCATCTATTGAATGGTAAGTCACTGAATTACCGTTGGATGGATGAATGGGCAGAAGGGTAGACAAATGTATGGATGGACATATCATTCCACTCCAGATTGTGATCGTACTGCAGTACTAACTAGAAAGTCTGAGAAAGCTTATTCAATAAGGCATGTTTTAACTAAATTTAAAATTAACCTATGATCCCTCCCAAATACCTAACCTCTTTTTAAAAGCCAAAATCGAATAATTTTTTAAAAACATGAACAGTCAACAAATGGTACTGACATTTTACACTTGCAGATGTTAGTAACAGCCATATACTGAAAATTTTGACAGCCCTATTCAACCATCACAGTTACTGGGTTTTTTGTTGTTGTTGTTGCTCAAAATACAACAAATGAATTCTAATACTTGCCAACTGGAAAAAAAAAACACAACCTAAAATTTGAGAATTATGGACAAAGAATTTCGTGGACAAAACTGAGGACTTAAGCCTGGAAGACAGTCTCTCAAATAGCTCTGTGGTACTGTTACCAAGAGGTAAGGGGGGAACCAGGACATACAGGAGTTTTTGCAAAAGAACTCTAGGTGGTCAGAATATCAAAAGATTACTGTTAAAGAACACCAAAGACACACGCACCTCTTTGTTCATAGCAACACTATTCACAATAGCCAAGACGTGGAAACAACCTAAATGTCCATAGACAGGTGAACGGATTAAGAAGATGAGGTACATACACACAATGGAATACTACTCAGCCACAAAAAAGAACAAAGCAATGCCATTTGCAGCAACATGGATGCAACTAGAGACTCTCATACTAAGTGAAGTCAGAAAGAGAAGACAAACACCGTATGATATCACTTATATCTGGAATCTAATATATGGCACAAATGAACCTTTCCACAGAAAAGAAACTCATGGACTTGGAGAATAGACTTGTAGTTGCCAAGGGGGAGATGGGAGGGAGTAGGATGGACTGGGAGTTTGGGGTTAGTAAGTGCAAACTATTGCATTTGGAGTAGATAAGAAAATAGATCCTGCTGTGTAACACAGGAAGCTATATCCAGTCACTTGTGATGGAACATGATGGAGGATAATGGGAGAAAAAGATATATATATATATATATCTGGGTCACTTTGCTGTACAGCAGAAATTGACAGAATGTTGTAAATCAACTATAATAATTTTTTTAAAAAAAAGAAAACCAGACATTTCAAATTAATGAGTTTAGTGCTTTTCTAAGCATGGGAAAATGCTGGATCTGGGCTCACTGAAATCCTTCCTTTGATATGCACCTTAGCTATCTAGGGCCAGTATCTTGTTCCTCATCCTGAATCCCCTCAGGGTGCACCATCAGGGGCATGTGCAATGGCTGATGGCTTGGTGGCAGGAGCATCCTTTATTTACTGACATGGCAGGTGACATTCTTTGTCCACACAGTTTATCACTAATCCTTGACTGCTGGCACATACAGACAGACAACTCTAGTCCTATCCCTAAACTCTGCTAAAATGTTCTTTTCTAAATCACTCTGAATCACATCTTGGAATGAAATAACTTCTGGGACTGGGTAATGGCTCTGGTGTTCCCAATCAGTTTTGTGCCAAAAGCCTGATTAAAACACATCATCCTAAATCACACGGAGGCTCTTTATCTTGGCATCTGATCATTCCTGGGCAGCCATCCCGGGAATTTCTACTCCAGGACTAAAGGTCATCTTGGCATTAAAAGTTCCCCCTGTGTCTCATAGGTACCAGGAGTTTTTCACTAGTTCCAGTGCTCTTACCACCTGCTTTACTTGTTCACACTAATTAAAGACACAGCCTTAGTCTGCCCTTCATGCCTCCTCGACAGCTAGAAAAGGTCTGCCATTCTCAAAGACACACCTGCAGCCAAGTGGGCAAAGCAGAGAAGGTAGGATTACATCCATGAAGGGCTTTTTTCTACCCCAGCATGAAACTCTGTCATCTCTTGATTCCCATGCAGAAGAAGACAACCTCCCACTCCTTCTTAAGGGAAAAGGGAAAAACCCCTCCTTATGGGCATCTCCAGTAATAGCTGTGCTACGTCTACCCTGCTTTTAAGGACAATGGCACCTCTCAAAGCAGCTAAGTGAGCAAACTCAAATTTCTACTGCCCACCTTGACCACAGTCTGCTTTAATGAGAGCTTCAGAGAACCAATTTCCACCAGAACTTTTCAGATCCACCCGAGATGAACAAGCATAGCCAGCACCTTGGGGAACTGGGGGCAGGACTGGGGAACGGTGGCAAATGCCTACCCATAGCTCCCATTCCTATTGTTGGGGTAATTGGAAAGCATGGGTCAAATTATCCTGAGAAAAGCATCATCCAGAACCAGAGGAGAGGTTAAAAAAAGTCATTTCCAAACATAAAGTAAATATGAAGTTGATAATACCAGCCAGTTTCATGGACACACCCCATTCAGAAATGACTTTAAGCAAGCAGTCATCGACAGGGAGTTAAAGAGCTGATGAATGAGGTTGATACCATTTACTCAATAGTGTCCAAAGGATAGATGCCTATCTATGAACTCCAGAAGAGTAGGCATAGTGCCTGTGTCATCTGAATATGGCACTGATCACTTGGTAGGTGCTCAATAAATACTTCAATGGCAAATGCAAATATGCGGGATGTGGGAGGGGGAAATGTCTATGTGTATGTAAGTACAGACACACGCACGCACATAGTGCCGTCCAATGGCAAGTTCAAACTCCACCAAAGCCATTGCTCTGGTTCTCTCACGATCATCAATCAACTGATTTAGAATGAGGTTGCCCAGATGCCCTCATACCTTCCAAGCCACCCTAGAAAAATGCATATAAATACATCAGTAACTAAAATGTTTAAGGTAATGATAAATTATTGTATTGGAATGCTGACTTTACGACCAGTGATTTCAGGTATGGTTAATATCAGTTTTCCCCTTGGAGAATGTGGTGGACTGTTCCATCGAGTTCTGGATTTGCCAAACTGAGAATCAAGCTTAGCCTCACCCACCAGCCAATCTCTCTTTTCTTCAATAACCTTTAACACAAAAGCATCGAGGCCGAGTGACGCCTGAATTAGATCTGGCAGCCTCTGGGGCGTGGTGCTATTTACTCCCCTCTCTGGGCTTCAGACATGTGACCACCAACAAGATTCCACCTTGAGCATCACTCACACAGACGCACTGGGGAAGATGAGCCAACAACATGTCATTAAAAACAAGGAGCGTATTAGTCTATGTCTCAGCTGTCAATCATACATAATCAAGCTCATCACAAACAAGAAACAGAACGCTTTTTTTGGATGAGTAGAATTTTATTTTTACGTATTGATGGAAAGATGGGAGGGACAAACAGGTCAATAAATACTCTTGTAGAGGAAAAAAATCGTTATTTTAAAAATAGATTTCCTTGATTAAAACAAAGTAAAAGCCCCAAATGACCTTAAATCTCACTCTGCTCTCAAGGGCCAAGGAACGCCTACCTTCCAAGCTCTGTATCAGATGATAGGGGGCGCAAGCGTCTATAGCAAGAAGCTTAGAATTGTGTCAGTACTATAAAATATGCAAATGAAAAGAAAAAATAATGAAAAAGGACATTTAAATATCAGTAAAACAATGCAAAAGATACCAAAAGTAGTAGGTGATTAAATTAAATTAAAGTGCTGGATATCATTGTTTTGTTTTGTTTTGTTTTTATGGCCGCACCTACAGCATATGGAAGTTTCCAGGCTAGGGGTAGAATCAGAGCTACAGCTGCCAGCCTATGCCAAGCCACAGAAACGTGAGATCTGAGCTACATCTACTACCTACACCTCAGCTCACAGCAATGCTGGATCCTTAACCCCTGAGCGAGGCCAGAGATCAAACCTGCATCCTCATGGATACCAGTCAGGTTGGTTACCACTGAGCCACAATGGGAACTCCCTGGATACCATTGTTTAGATGCTGGAAATCAGGGTCAGGAAGTTTCATGAGAAAAGCAGATCCTAAACCAGACCTTGAAGAAGGGTAAGATCTGCAAATCCGGAGAGGAGAGTGAGAAGGCATTCTGGGTGAGGAAGCTGGTACAAGCATGAGTGCAGGGCCAGGATGCCCTTGACACCACTGACCAAGGTGCTGATTCCCATTGGCCAGAACCGGATGTTCCTTTAGCGACAGCCTACAAATGGTAGACTTCAGGCTGTTCATAATGATAGAGTGTTTGCAAAGAGGATGTGGTGTAAGAAAGCAGTGCTTTCAGGAGATCCATCTGGCCGAGCATGGACAGAATCAACTGGAAAGACACCAGTGGCAAGGAGATCAGCTCCCAGGCCATAGAAAAACTTCAGTGGTAAGTGGACTGAGTCGTGGATGCAAAGAACAGTGGAAGGGACTGATTGGAGGGATATTCCGGAAAAAAAAAAATTATCACGCCTTGGCAACTGACTAGACACGTGCCCCAAAATGGAACCAAGTATCAAGAATGGGCCTTGGCATTTGCAGCAGCATGGATGGACCTAGAGATTTTCACACTAAGTGAAGTGAGCCAGACTGAGAAAGACAAATACCAAATGATATCACTTACATGTAGAATCTAATATATGACACAAACAAACTCATCTATGGAACAGAAACAGACTCACAGACATAAAGAACACACTTATGGTTGACAAGGAGGAAAGGGATGGGTTGGGAGTTTGGGATTAGCAGAAACTATTATATATATAGGATAAAGAAACAACAAAGTCCTACTGCATAGCACGGGGAACTATATTCAATATCCGGAGATAATCACAATTAAGACAAGAATATACATATTCCGAATCACTTTGCTCTACATATATTTGATTATATATGTATATATATGTACACACATATGTGTGCACATGTGTATTACACCTATATATCTTAATCACTTTGCTGTATATCAGAACTTAACACAACATTTGCAAATCAACTATACTTAGATAAAATAAATTTTAACAAAAGGAATGGGCTTTGGCTTTCATGGCTGAGGAACATCAGGAAGAAGACTCAAGGTGTGGATGGAGAATGACTGGATGAGTTCTAAGCTGGATGAGCCTGAGTTAATAATGTGATACGCAGGTAGAAATGGCCAGTAAACACCGGGTCCCTCTTCTGCTGGAAAGTAATAAGACTAGGGCATAGCCTGGGACTATCTGAATAGAGCAGGCAACTTAGCCATTAGAGTCACTGAGACCCCAGAGGGAGGACGGTGAGCACTGAAGAATACAGGATTCTTCTAGGCAAAGTGGAGAGATATGATGGGGAGCCATTGACAGAGACAGGGTAGAAGCACTCCCAGGAGCAGAAGGGGAAGCAAGATCAGAGAGTGGCATGGTGGCCACAGGAGCAGGCACCAAGGAGGAGGAATGCAGGAGGGGGACGCTTAAAAAAAAAAGGCCACAGGACCTGAGCCAATTGGCCCCTTCAAGAGTATCATCTAAGGAGATTGGTGAGGACAGAAGCTAGATCCCAAGGGGCCAGGGAGGCATGGAGAATAGGAAGGTGGTGATAGGAGTAACCGCAGGGTTGCCCACTGAGCAGTGGAGGCAAAGAGCAGCTCCACCCCTCTGCCAATCCTGTCCCATCCCTGCCCTGTTGGGAAGAGACAGACATCTGAGACCCAAGTACCTGCCTCCTCTCTGACAAAGATCTTGCAGGAAAAAAATTATCCCATGACACCAACAATGTAGGATTCAGCCCTGAAACCAATCATTCTGTGGGCAGAAGCCAGATGGCTGCTCTTTCTTCTCTGCAGTGCTGATTCCAGCTGCAATGCTGATTCCAGTTGGCACTGCTGATTCCAACTGCAATGCTGATTCCAGTTGTCAGTGCTGATTCCAGCTGCAATGCTGATTCCAACTGCAATGATGATTCCAGTTGGCAGTGTGGATTCCAGCTCGCAATGCTGATTCCAACTGCAATGCTGATTCCAGTTGGCAGTGCTGATTCCAGCTGCAATGCTGATTCCAGTTGGCAGTGTGGATTCCAGCTCGCAATGCTGATTCCAGCTGGCAGTGCGGATTCCAGCTGCAATGCTGATTCCAGTTGGCAGTGCTGATTCCAGCTGCAATGCTGGTTCCAGTTGGCAGTGTTAATTCCAGCTGCAATGCTGGTTCCAGTCGGCAGTGTTAATTCCAGCCACAATGCTGGTTCCAGCTGCAATGCTGATTCCAGTTGGCACTGCTGATTCCAACTGCAATGCTGATTCCAGCTGACAGGGGTTAAATATCTCCAAGAAGGGATGAGAGAAGGACTCTCCTGGGTTTCCCGGGTGGAGAAACTCTGGATGTTGCAACTAAATGGAAGCAGTGCCAGGTGGTAGTGATATTCCACTGAAAGGGCTGCACCACAGGCAACCAAAATTTTTGCTTGGTTTGTGTTCACCTCATTGCTCTCAGCTCTCACTGGCATCATTTCGTGAGAAGCTCTAACTGGTTCCTTCCTGCTCCCTATCAGGAACTGGATTTAAATCAGTGATTTTTACACTTACTGATTTCCTCATCTCATCAGGGGGTTCCTAAGCAAAGCGTTGCTGCTACATCTTTCTGAAATTAGACACTCCCTCCAAAGACACTCAGCGATAATGCAGAAAGTGGAAATGTAGACTTTCCAAAAGAAAAACACAAAAATATGCCCAGAACGCCTGCTTTGGTCCACTGAAAGCCACACCTAGATTCTGCTTTCAGACTGTCAATTTGAAGAATGAACTTGGTAGCAACATTTTCATTTATGAAGGAAAGGTGAAGTACCCAGAAGAAAAGCATTTCACCATAAAATAAATTTTTTTGAAAAAGGAGTTCACATCGTGACTCAGCAGTAATGAACCCGACTAGTATCTGTGAGGATGCAGGTTCGATCCCTGGCCCCGCTCAGTGAGTTATGGATCTGGCTTTGCTGTGAACTGTGGTGTAGGTTGCAAACGTGGCTCAGATCCCACGTTGGCTGTGGTGCAGGCTGTGGTGTAGGCTGGCAGCTGTAGCTTCAATTCAACCCCTAGCCTGGTAACTTCCATAAGCTGTGGGTGTGGCCCTAAAAAAAAAAAAGTTCTTGCTGTAGTGCAATGAGTTAAGAATCTGACTATAGTGGCCTGGGTTGCTACGGAAGTGTGGGTTCAACTCCTAGCCTGGTGCAGTGGCTTAAAGGATCTGGTGTTGCCGCAGCTGCAGCTCCGATTTAATCCCTGGCAGGGGAACTTCCATATGCTGCGGGTACAGCCGTGAAAGAAAAGAGAGAGAGAGAGAGAGGGAGCATTTCAGCAAAGGTCAAACAGCATTTGGAGCCCCAGCCATTTGGAGGCATAGAACCTACTTTAGCAATTGTACATGATTTATCTACTAGTTCTGCTAAAGATCTATGGCGCCTCCTTGAATGAAAATGTCTGTAGCTCACCTCCACAAGTGAGCAGGAGGCATGGGGCATTTTCAGGAAACATGATAAGGAAGCTACGGGTAATAGACAGCGTCTGGGGCAGGATTCAGTCCTACCCAGGGGGAGGAGACAGGTAATATGGGGAAGGACAGCGGGCACATGGGCAAGAGTGAGCCCAACTTCCAGGATAAATGGCGTGTGAGTGACCCCGCCACCCAGTAACCTGCAGAGCGGTGAAAAAGGAGCTTCTCTTTCTGGTGACCTTAGCCGTTGCCAAAAAGAGCATGGTGAGGACAAGGAAGGGAGACATGACAGCCAGTTCTTCTCTTTCACTCCTTAGCAACCGAAACCATTTTTTCCCACTCATGGGCCAGAGGAGCATGATGATGCTTCATTTCTTCTGTGTTTGCTTGTTTGTTTGTTTGTTTGTTTAATGACTCCGATGCCTCCAAATGGATAAAAAGTAATAGTTCACTTGGTCTTCTCCCTCAGCGCCCAAATTTGGACATCGATTGCTTGGAGCTTTAAAATGCCTGTCTAAAGAGAACTAACCCCCTTCTGATCAATCTGTTGCATCTTTTGTGAATACGAACAAAAACACAACCAAGAGCTAAATCTGCTCAACTGAGATCCTGGAGGAGTTTTTCTCTATGAGGCTGCCACCTGCTTTAGGAATTGCCTTTGCCACCCTACCTGGACCACCAGGAGAGGATTTCAATTCTGCTGTTTAGCTGTGATGGTACGGGATCTGCAGGTGCATCTTTTCATGAATGCAAATCATAGAAGCAAATTTAGAAACTGTTTGGGAATATGTGACCCTTGGAGACTGAATCTGAAAGCTGAAGACTGGGTGGTTTACTTCAAAATTCCTTATACTGGAGGAACGCTCAGAACCTCTTGTCTCCCATGTGACCTCTCGGGGTAGGGCTTTATTTCCCAGCTCAAGGAAGAGAATATTGTCTCTTCTGTTTTAGCTTTCCTTGGGGAACTACCTGCTCATTCTCAGTCAAGGGGACGTCTTCTTCATGTTGACTCCAAGTTTCTCACAGACGTGAATCCATTTCTTCTACCCCTTTTTTCTGAAAGCAGAGCTCATAAGCATGTTTAGAGAAACCCACTCACTAAGATAAGGAATCCCAGAAGAAGGGCAGGTTGGCTTTGGGGAGTGGGAGGGAGTAGAGAAGGGAAGATGCATTAAGTTTGGACCATGCTGAATTAGCAATAAAACATCCAACCATTGAGTAAATATATTCACCCCAATTCAGAAGAGAGGACCAGGATGGAGGTACACATTGAGGGCTAGGGTGGATGTGGATGGTAACTGAAGGTGTGAGTTAAATAAGATCACCCAGGGAGAGTTTATAAAGTAGAGGGCACAGGGCTCAACCTTGAGACAGGGGTGGCAGGAGAGCAGTGAAGCCCCCACCTGAGAAGGGAGAAGGAAAACCAGGAAGGGACGGTGCCATGGGACCTGAGCGTACTCAGGCAAGGTCAAAAGCTGCAGAAAAGTCAAATAAGAAAGGAAATGAGATTTGGCAAACAAGAAGTCCTTGGTGACCTTGGCTAGAGCAATGGTAGTTTTTGAATTTACTAATCCCTAGTCAAAGCCATCTGATCTCCACCATGAAGAACAAGCATGTCCTACTGGTCAGAATGGGCATCATGAATAAGTCTACAAATAACAAGTTCTGGAGAGGGTGTGGAGAGAAGGGGTCTCTCCTACACTGTTGATGGGAGTGTAATTCGGTATAACCACTATGGAAAACAGTATGGAGGTTCCTCAGAAAACTCAATATAGAACTACCGTATGATCCAGCAATTCAATTCCTAGGCATATATCTGAACAAAATTATAATTCAGAAAGATCCATGTGGGAGCTCCTATCGTGGCGCAGTGGAAACGAATCCGACTAGTATCCCTGAGGATACGGGTTCCATCCCTGGCCTCGATCAGTGAGCTGGTGATCTGGCATTGCCATGGGCTGTGGTGTAGGTCGCAGAGAGCTCAGATCCCACGTTGCTGTGGCTGTGGCTTAGGCTGGCAGCTGTAGCTCCAATTCAACCCCTAGCCTGGGGACTTCCAGATGCCATGGGTGCAGCTCTGAAAAGACAAAAAAAAATACATGCACCCCTATGTACATTGCAGCACTCTTCACAATAGCCAAGACATGGTAATGACCTAAATGTCCTTCAACATACGAATGGATTAAGAAGATGTGATATATATACATGATGGAGTACTATTCAGCCATTAAAAAGAACAAAATGATGTCATATGCAGCAAAAAGGATGCAACTAGAGATTATCATACTAAGTGAAGTCAGACAGAGAAAGACAAATACCACACGATATCACTTATGTGTGGAATCTAAAATATGGCACAAATGAACCTATCTACAAAACAGAAACAGACTCACAGACATAGAGAATAAACTTGTGGTCACCAAGGGGGAGGGGGGAGGGAGTGGGATGGACAGGGAGTTTGAGGTTAGTAGATGCAAACTCTCCTATTTAGAATGCATAAGCAATGAGGTTTTACTTTATAGCACAGGGAACTATATCCAGTCTCTTGGGATGGAACATGATGGACGATAATATAAGAAAAGGAATATATATATTCCCTATATATATGTGGGTCACTTTGCTGTACAGCAGAAATTGGCACAACACTGTAAATCAACCACACTTTAAAAATTAATTTAAAAACACATATAAATTTAAAATACGTGCCCTCTCATTGTGGTTCCCTCTCTCCCTCCCTCCTTCCTTTCTTCCTTCCTTCCCTTCCTCTCTCCCTTCCTTGGTTTTGGATTACACTTCAACTATAAGGATCTGAACATCTTTTGAGGACTTGTAATTTGACCCTGAAGGTCCAGCGTCTCTTCTCCCTTGAAGCTCCTGTTTCATTTGCTGCCACCCCCACCTCCCCTTCACTTCATTCAGAATCTCTGCCACTTAGAGATGCCTTCTGATGGCTCCTCAGACCTGGTCCTCATTCTCCTTGAGAATCTTCTCAAAACTGTCCCACCTCAGATAGGTGACACTTAAAAACACACTAGCAATGGACTGAGTGAACAAAATAAAAAATAATCAAAAGGAAATACTTCTTTAAACATAATACAATGATAGAAAATCACAAAAAAACTGAATAGATTTGAACATATAATCTAAAATGGCAAATCAAATCAAATCAATTATAAAAATAAAAACTCATAGAACAAAGTGAGAAACAAATTTGTAGCAAATAGCTTAATGTTAATATCCTCAATTTATATTTTTAAAACATAATAAATCAATTAGAAAACCAATAATGGCCCAGTTGGACAAACAATAATAGCCAAGACACAAAGCATTCAGAGACAAATAGATAATAAAATATGAAAAAAACTTTCTAATAATCAAATAATTTAAAAGTCCTTTTTTTTGCTTATTAAATTGGGTAATTCCTTAAAGATCATACTCAGTTATCCTACGAGTTTAGAGAAATAGTACCTGCCTATACTTGCGGGGGAGGGGTGCTCCAATAATGCCATTTCTCTGAATCGATCCCAAAGAAATGACACAAATAAGATCTATGTGCAGATATATTAAGTGTAGCATTACTCAGAGGAGCAAAAACTTATAAATAATTTCATATACTCCAGAGGACCAATAAAATATGGACTCTTTAATTATGTACTCAATATTTTCACTTAGTTGCAAAAAGAAAAAAGATAAATATCTTTAATCTTTAAGAACAGTTATAATTCAACAATAATTCTACAAAAAAATGACAAGCCATGGACAGGCCATTCACATAAAAATAATAAATAATCAGTAAATATTTTAGTGTATCATAAAGTAATGAAAGAAGATAAAATCAGTATCTAGCCCTCATTCATCACACTGAAAAACACTTATGTATGTGTGTTATAACCATAAGTATATTAAGAATGTCTATATATGAATACATGTAATAAAAAGACCAGAAAAATATTCACCAAATGCTAGCAGGAGTCATTTCTGGGTACTGAGATTACGGGTGATTTTTATTTTCTTTGTAGTACTTCTCTATATTTTCCAAATTTCTGCAGTGAACACATATGTGTAATGAGGCAAGAATTCCAAGTTATGTTTTCAACAATATATTGGTGAGAATGAAGAATGCACAAGGTATAATGTTCAATGGCAAAAAGCAAAAATTAAAAGATATAAAAAACAACTTGATTCACTTAGGTATAGATACATTCTATATAAGAAAAAATAGGAGTTCCCATCATGGGTCAGTGGTTAACGAACCCAACTAGCATCCATGAGGATGCGGGTTCGATACCCGGCCTCGCTCAGTGGGTTAAGGATCTGGCGTTGCTGTGGCTGTAGCGTAGGCTGGTGGCTACAGCTCCAATTCGACCCCTAGCCTGGGAAACTTGGGTGCGGCCCTAAAAAGACAAAAGAAAAAAGAAAAAGAAAAAATTATGAAAGGAAATATACCATGCAAAGATCTGAGTAGGTACCTCTTGGTTGTGGGATTATGCGTGACTTTTATTTTCTTCAATTGTTTTTTCTGAATATTCCAAGTTACTTTCTAATGGAAACATATTGCTATAATCATTAAAAAATAAACTGTGAGCTGAAGTACTCTATGTTTCCTGTTGGCAAATAGAGTCTCTCCCATTTCAAGTTAAAGTTCTGGGTGCCTTTCCTCTATAAAATTAACCTGATCCATTTTCTCGGTCTTCCCCAGAGCACCTGGCATTCCTTTACACCACAGGATACCTTTATGCCATGTTTGTTTGACTTTCCCACTTCAGATGGATCTGTAACGTGGCATCATGGGATGGGTACATGACAGAGGTGGCCAATTACAATAAAGAGGCCAGGCATTAGGAAGATGCGGTCCTTATTCCCCCGGCCCCCAGCTCCTGGTTACGTTCTTTGGAGACTGCTGCGCAGCCCCGCCATCAACTAGAGCAGATTCGTATTTATTTTGACCCTGCTACTCTTCACATGCTACCTGGGATACCTGGGTCAGAGTTGTGGTTTAGCACCTTTGACAAACCACTGAAACATATCCTTATAGGAAGTATTTATCAGATAAGTAATAGTTGATACTTACTAAATTACTTCATTTTATCTTAAAAAAAAAATAGGCCCTCTTTGGGGATAAGTGGGGAGGAGGGATGGACTGTGGGTCTGGACCTGGCATATGCGCAATATGTTGTATATGGGATGACTGGCCAACGGGGACCTGCTGTACAGCACAGGGAACTCTATCCAGGAATGATCTATATGGGAAAAGAATCTAAAAAGTGAAAAAAATACCCTCTTAAGAAAAATATGATTTCAGTATTTAGGCTTAGTCAGGCTACAGTCCAGGCATGATTTTTAGAACCAAACAGATATAAAATGACACCAACATCCCCAATCAATCAATATCCAAGCTAAAAGGAAAGAGATCTATATTTTATATGCTGTTGTGAAGAGTTGCTAGGTCAAAGAAGCAAATTAAAATGAAGTCACTGTCCTCAAGAAGATCCTAATCCATCTGGGAGACAAGACCTAATAAACAATGAGCGCCAACACATGGAAATATAACTGAGTGCTGAAGTTCCACAGAAGTTTGAAAAAGAGCAGGTGGCATCAGTGTAGACTGACGAGGTGAAGAAAGGTTTCCTGGAAAAGGTGGGACTTAATCTGTGGTGAAGTCTAAACAGTAGGACACAGGTATGAATACGGCTCACTGTGGAAAGATCAAGACCTAAAGTCACTATAGCTTTTTTTTTTAAAACAGAGGGATGGCACAAAGAGAGTAGAGAAAGTTGAGGGTTGTGGAGGAAGGCAAGATGGACTGGAACAGGCTAAATTAGGAAACTAAGAATTGAGTTCCCTGGTGGCTCAGCAGGTTAAGGATCCAGCATCATCACTGCTGTGGCTTGGGTCACTGCTGTGGTGTGGATTTGATCCCTGGCCTAGGAACTTTTGCATACCAGGGGCCAGGCCAAAAAAAAAAAAAAAAAGAGAGAGAGAGAAAGAGAGAGACCAAGAAGACTAAAAATAAAACAAGCTCTCAGGGTCATGAACACCCAATGTAGTTCTGCCTCTAACCTCTTCCTAGTGAAAACTGACCATGCCATAAACTGGCAAGAATGAATTATGCTAATAATCTTTGATTTTTCAAAGTTAATTAAGAAAGACACATCATGGAGTTTCTGCTGTGGTGCAGTGGGTTAAGAATCTAACCGCAGTGGCTTGGGTCGCTGCAGAGGTGCAGGTCCCACCTTCGGCCTGGCACAGTGGGTTAAAGCACCTGGTGTTGCTGCAGCTGCAGCTTGGATTCAATCTTCAGTCCCTGGTCCAGGAACCTCCACGTGCCACAGGTACAGCCATAAAAAAAAAAAAAAAAACACATCATTCAGGGCACCTCTTCTTTTTTATTTTTATTTTTGTCTTTTCGGGTTGCACCTGCAGCATATGGAAGTTCCCAGGCTAGTGGTTGAAACGGAGCTATAGCCTACACCACAGCCACAGCAATGCGGGATCCAAGCCACACCTGCGCCCTACACAACACCTCACAGTAATACCATACCCTTAGCCCACTGAGCGAGGCCAGGAATGGAGCCTGCATCCTCGTGGATACTAGTTGGGTTCGTTACCACTGAGCCACCATGGGAACTCCACCTCTTCTTTTCTTCCTGCTACTCAGAGCATAGACCCACACCTTCAGGTCCCATATGTATTATTAACACAGCCACTCCCCTTCCCCTCAAGCAAAGGGCATCAGCCCTTAAAGGCCCCTCCCACTGGTCTCTTCTAAGGAGCACAGATAATTACTGAATACAGATGAGCAAGAGGAAGAGGATTTTACTCTTGCTCACTCTTAGCATCCTCATTCTTCCAGCTTTTGTTGCTCTTACCTAGTCTTTTAACCAGAAGGGAGTAGGTTACATGAAAGACACCAATTTGCAGCCAAGGAATCCAGAATGTGAGTTCAAGCCTATGAACTTTGGTTCAAGAGGCCAAATATATCCAGCACCTACTATGTGTAAAGTACTTGGCTGGAGGTCATGCAGGATACAGATCCGGAGGAGTCAGTCCATGCTCTCAAGATTCTTCCAAGAAAGCAGATAACCCGAGTACACACATGTCTATAGCACCAGGCAAAAGAGTGGGATGAAAGAGAAGCAGAAACAGAAAGAACCCATCTAGTGGGAGAGCAATATGGAAAACTCATGGAGGACAGGGCACCTATAATAACCTCGAGATAGCAGTAAGATTGAGACCTAGAGAGGTATAAAGGGAGAAGAGTCTTACCAGACATTATGGTAGGAGGGAAGGAACAGAGTTAAAGCACAGGGCATGACCTGCAATAGTATGGGATATATTTACTAGAATAAAAGTATCTACTTATGGGTGGTCATGAGAACTGCATGAGTTAACATATATACAGCACTTAAAACAGTGCTCAGCACACAAGTGCTCAGCGACCATCAGCTACCACCATTATTGCCATTGCTTTACTACCAGTAGTATTACCACTACGACTATTGCTGTTCCTTCTATTTTATGTAGGAGAGTGAAAGCAGAGCATGAGACTGGAAACTGATTTGGGATCATAGTCTGGAAAGCCCCAAATGCTTCAGACCCTGAAATATTTTTGACCCAGCAGATGTGATCCCAGTTTTATTTTAGGAACATTCATCTGGGAGAGTATATGATGGAGTGGAAAAAATAGAGGGTAGGAATATCAGATGAGAAGTTATTCTGATCATCTGCCGAGAAAGTTCATGAGAATCGGGACCAGGTTGGTGCACACAATGTGGAAAGGGCTTGGTCCTTGGGGACTGTGCAGTTAAGGGTTGTTGAATGAATAAAGGGAATGGATGAAACTACAGACACTGAAAAGGCAGAAGTCACAGGACGTGGCCACAAGTCTCATAGCGAAAGAGACAAGAAGGTGTTGAAGAGAACTGGGACCAGGAGGTGATGAAAAGTGTGGTGTCCCGGGGCAGTCAGGTGGGGAGAAGGGTGCTGGAGTGTGTACGAGGGAAGATGGGATGGAGACCATGCTGAACCAAGACACTGGAGCATCTCCCAGGGGAACTGTCCAATAGGGAGGTGGAAAGCAGGTCTGAGAACCAGAAGAGAGGTTTGGGCAGGTGACGCGGAAGTGAGAATCCATGGTTGCAGAAGCCAAGCAGTGGATGAGAGCCTTATAGGAGAGAATGTGCAAGAGAAGACAGTTTAGACTAGAAGCCTGCTTTGGGAATGTCCACATGGGGTGGGAAAAAGGTAGGAGGAGGCGTGGGGGGTGGGGGGCACGTGGCCACAGAGCCAGTGAAGCAAACTCCCTGCCATATTCTCAAAACAACAAAGGGCTCTGCCCTTCACCCCAGTCACCACTTGCCATTCTCCTCCACCCCCATCTTGAATCACCAATGCACAGAGCATGGAAGACCTGTATAGGTGGGAAGAGAAAGAGCAGATACATGTGGCACTCGAAAGTAACTGAATCAGTGAATAACCCCACGGTATTCTGAACTAAAGCCCTAGATATTTAGCTCTCGTAACGAACACCAGCCTCTGAGCAGCTCTGGCGCCCCCAAAAGAATATGGGCACTTGAATCCAAACACCGGATGGAATCTTGCTTCTACTGCTTTCTGGCTGTGTGATCTGAGACAAGTCATCCAACCTCTCTGGGCCCCCTTTTTATCACTTATAAAATGGAGACCACGACACCCATACCTCTCAGGGTTGATTGTAAGGATTAGACAAAGAAATATGTTCAGGGCACTCAGCTTGGGGCCTGGCATTTAATAAACAATGGCTTTTGTCTGTTATTAAAAGAGGCCTTGTTCATAAGCAGTCTTTGTTCCTTTTCTCCCTCCTGCTTTGGGAAGATCACTGCATTTTCTCACCCTCAAGCTCTCAGTGTCTTTGCCCCCATTAGGTGGAGGGATAGGTGGAAGCAAAAACTACAAATATTGATCCAGAAACTCTCTCCACCAAAAACTGGGGACACGTCTTGCATTCCTGGGAAAACATCAGCAAGGGCCGCCTTGAGCTTCTCTCTCAATCGCAGTCGAGGGTGATGCTCACGGCAAGGGTCCAGATGCTCAGCTCATGGGGTCCCGGGAGGCCAGCTTTGGAGGGCAGGTCCCTGCCTGGACAGCAGCGCCCTGGCTCCCCCAGCCAGCCCCTCACAACAATGGGACCTGGACCAGTTCTGAATCTCCCCTTAAGTGGAGTACAACTGTCTGATCCTCACCCATCACAACTATTCATGGAAGACGCTGCAAACATGGGATTTGGCCTTGTACCTTCTGGAGGCTACAAGAATCCTGCTAACACAGGCGATAATTCCAGCTCTACACATTTCCAATCACACGGAAGAGCTACAAGGTCCCCTGATTGACGAGGAGGCGGGGCAGGCAACCAGCAAAGACAAGCCAGCATTTCTACGACGCTGCTCACATGCAAGGAGCAGCCCCGGCTCTGGGTGGGAGGGAATAGCACCGAATAAAGCTGTGATACCTCCAGGAAGAACCTAGTTGCAAATTGGTTAGCCATTTAAATGGCCAAATTACCCAAGACATAATTAGGGCAACATTTCTCCCCCTGGAACTCCTATATGTGAATTAATGGACCCTTCTCCGTGAGCCAAGCTAGCACTAATAGCATTTTCTTTCCCTCAGACCATTTAAATCATTAATCCCTCTTCCAAGCTGGCATTTGTGTTTGCCTCTTCTGTGCCCAGAGGTCAAGGCTCTATCAGGCTGCCTTTCGCTCTCTGGCATGCAGCAATGGTGGGCATCTGTCAGGACAGGAAAGAATCTTTTCTCATTCTTATTTACACAGGCGCTTCCAGAGAGGCAGGTAGCACAAAGCAAAGGAGCGATGGGCCGGAACAATAGGAGCGTTGCACTGGTGCCTTGCAACTTGCCCGTGTGTGTGTGTGTGTGTGTGTGTGTGTGTGTGTGTGTGTGTGTGCGTGAGATATACATAAACTTTACAGTTCAGCGGCATTACGTAATGCACGCTACTCTGCAGCCATCACCCCCTCCATCTCCAGAACTTTTTCATTTTCCCCAACTAAAACTCTGCACCCACTAAACACTAACTCCCCATCCCCACCCCACCCCCCAGCCCCCGGCTACCGCTATCCTCTTTTCTGTCTATGAATCTGACTACTCTGGGGACCTCACATAAGTGGAATCGTACAGTGTTTGTCCTTTTGTGTCTGGCTTATTTCACTTACTATAATGCTTTCAGGATTCATCCATGTTGAATGAATCTTGAAAACACTGTAGAGTGTGTCGGAGTTTCCTTCCTTTTTGAGGCTGAACATTTCATTGTCTGTATAGACCACATTTAAAAAAAAAATCTCTTCATCCGAATTTCTGTGTTTTTAAAGGAATGACTAGCCTTTATGAAACTCTGTTTTCATTGTGATAAAAGATATGTAACAATTAACCATATATTTTTTACGGCTGCACCTGTGACATTTGGAAGTTCCCAGGACAGTTGTTTCAAATCAGAGCTGCAGCTGCTGGCCTACACTACAGCTCAGGGCAGCGCAGGATCCTTAACCCACTGAGCCAGGCCAGGGATCAAACCCACATCCTCACAGATCCTATGTCAAGGTCCCAACATGCTGAGCCACGTGGGAACTCCTTAATTTTTTTTTTTTGTCTTTTTAGGGCTGCACCCAAGACATATGGAAGTTCCCAGGCCCTAGCTCAAATCCGAGCTACAGCTGCCAGCCTACACCACAGCCACAGCAACGCCAGATCCGAGCCGCGTCTGCGACCTACACCACAGCTCAAGGCAACAATGGATCCTTAACCCACTGAGTGAAGCCAGGGATCGAACCCGCGTCCTCATGGATCCTAGTAGGGTTTGTTACCACTGAGCCATAATGAGAAGTCCTTCTTAACCACTTTAAAGTGTACAGCTCAGTGGCATCTAGTACATTCAAACTGTTGTGCAACCATCACCACCATCCAACTCCAGAACTTTCTCCTCTTCCTAAACTGAAACTCCACACCCATTAAACAACAACACCCCATTTCCCCCTCCTCTCAGCCCCTGGCAAGTACGTCTGCCATGACCTTTAAAGGAAACCAGCCTCAGTTTCCTCATCTGGAAAATGGACACTGTGACCACAGCCTTGGACCTAGGAGTCATTTCAGTGCCCAGCTGAGTCTTTTTCATTAAGCTCAGGCCTCTCCCTCGAATTCTCTTTCTGGACTGGTGCTCACAGCCAGCTCGGTGACAGCTGGATTTGGGGGACGTCTGGGAGCCACACAGGCCCCACACGCCACGGGAGAAAGGGCCAACACTTCCCACATGGCGAGGAGTGGACGTGTTCCCAGCCTTTACACACACCTACAAAACACTGCTCTTGGTATAATTAACCACACTCAGCTGGAGGTTGGAGAACCAAACACAACAGGAACAATCTAAATATAAGTTTCCGTTTGCTATTTTTTTTTTCAATTGCAAACTTTCTGGACCTGCAGGAAAAGAAGAGAAAGTGTTGCTCGTTTAGATTACTCACTGTTACCCCCTAGAAGAGAAGAAAAATTACAAATATCACCCACCCATCAGTGAAACACGGGTACGCGAGATGACCATCACCTGGAAGAGGAGAGAAATAAATCTATGCTCAAATTAAGAATCTCGCTTTTGGCAGCAGAGCCAGTTTCAACTTTATATATTGCGTGTGTTTATTAAAGTTTAACAAAGAAGAGAAATTTCACGTAATTAGTCACCGGAGGATACCACACAACTCCATAAATGGAACAGAGGCATATTGACAGTGGCATAAAAGGAAACGCTAATTAAACTCCAATTTTCTCCAAATACTGCCAGATCTTTTAGGTAGAAGCTCACTGCCTGGGTTGTTGAGCATTTACTCAAATGAGCCCAGATTTCAGAGTCGGGGCCATGAAACACAGAAGAATCTGGAGCAAAGCATCTCGTGAGCACGATGAAGTGTCCTCTGCAGTTGGGATGGGCCTTGCACGGCCCAGGAGAGTAGAATGGAGCCAAAGGGGAGGTGGGGAAGGGGCTTAGTCTAGAGAAGGGGTGGGAACAGCTGAGGAATTTTCTAGAAAATACACATGAAGACAAGTAGGAATTTCGGGTTGGGAAACAATTGAGAAGAGTAAATAGAGACAGACAGAGGAAGACAGCAAAGAAAGAAGAGCGGCAGTGGGGTCTGGTGAGGGATGGGAGGGGCAGGGGTGAGAGTCGGGGGGTGGGAGATGTTGGCAGGGACAGAGCATAGAACCCTGCATCCTGTGCGGGTCAACAACCTGGTCGGTGTCAGAGATAAAAGCTTTTCCCCACCACCTTCACTGCCACTCAGCATCTGGCCTTGGAACGAGCCAAACATGGTGAGAGGTTCAAGAAACAAAGAGAGGGAAGAAGCAGCAGAGGAAGGTGACTAAGCTCCTGGAGAGAGGGGGGAAGAGCTGTCACTGCTGACACTGCATCAGAGACAGGGTGTGGACGGAGCATTAGGGCATCCGGACTGCTGTTCCAGCGGACCAGGGCGGTGGCCCTTCCTCCCTGTTTCTCATACATCTCTCACACACGGAGCTCTGCCAGATGAAAGCCTTTCTCTCTGCACACCACCGCGGCTGCATCTCAAACAAACAAGAGAAGCCACTGTGTGTACTACATTGAATCTTTTTTTTTTTGGCTTTTTGTCTTTTTTTTAGGGCCTCACCGGTGGCATATGGAGGTTCCCGGGCTAGGGGTCCAATCAGAGCTGAAGCTACAAGCATACTCCACAGCCACAGCAACACAGGATCCAAGCTGCACCTGCAGCCTACACCACAGCTCACAGCAACACCGGATCCTTAACCCACTGAGCGAGGCCAGGGATCAAACCTGCAACCTCATGAGTGCTAGTCGGGTTTGCTAACTGCTGAGCCACGAAGGGAACTCCTACATTGATCCTTTGTCATGAGAATCCCAGATTTCTGATCTCCAAGTGTGGGGCCAGAAGAGGGACCGAGGAAAGGCCACCTGCCCCACTCCCCTACTCTTCCCCCTTCAGCAGAGAAGCAAAGGGAGGCCAGGTGGGGCCTTGCCATCGGCTTAGAGTTGGGAGTTAGGGAGAACGGAGGAGAAGAACCTGGGAAGCTGTCCCCCAAAGCCCCACAAGGGGAGCCTGGGCTTCTGGAAGGTGGCACTTCAGCTCTGCCTCAGGACCAGCCTTGGCTGCAAACAGCAACATTCTGCGAGCACTTCCGCAGAACCAGAAAGGAAAAGACCCAGCTGGCAGATGGAAAGAAACCGCTTGCTCTCTAGGAGGAAAGAGCCACTGATGAGCCCCTTCTCTGAAACACCGTCCTAACCCCTCACCAGACAGCTCCCTCTTTCCCCCAAATAGGTCTTGTCCAGTGACACCTCTGTTACCCCGCCTCCCAGAAACAGGTTCCTACTCTCATCTCCCGCAGACAAAAGCCTGCAGACTCCTACAAAACTCAGGGATGCATGCCCGCCAGGCTGGCGGGGGGCGTGGGGGGGTGGGAAGGGGTGTGCGGGGTGCGAAGGTGGGTGGCGGAGGGGTCAGGGTCCTGGTCTGGACAACAAGTTCTCTTTCCATGTCTTTCTCAGTGGTACTCTCACCACCGAGCCATTGAGTCATGCAGTCACTCATTGACCTTTACAGGAAAATAAAGAAATAAGACTTTTGAACTCAGTACATGGATTATAAACCTGCAAATGGATGCTGCCCACGTGCTTAGAAGGATTTGGTTCTCTCCTTTTTTTAAAAAATTTTTTAAAGTTTTATTGAAGTATGGAGTTCCTGTTGTGGCGCGGTGGAAACAAATCCAACTAGGAACCTATTGAAATGTGGTTGATTTACAACGTTGTGATCATTTCTGCTGTACAATAAAGCGATTCAGTTATATACACACACATTCTCTTTTCACCATATTTACTTGTTTGCTCCAACAGAATAGTAAAAGCTTATTTCGCCCCCAGCCCTATTTGAATGACATCAAGCCCAGATTAGTGAGATGAGAACTACTGGGGGCTGACTGATTCAAGAAGCTTAAAAATAAAACCCTTGGGAGTTCCCACTGTGGCTTAGCAGGTTAAGAACCCGACTAGTATCCACAGATCCCCAACTAGAGGATGCAGTTGGATCCCTGGCCTCACTCAGTGGGTTAAGGATCCGGCGTTGCTGTGAGCTGTGATGTAGGTTGCAGACGCGGCTCGGATCCTGCGTTGCTGTGGCTGTGGCGTTGGCCGACCGCTATAGCTCCAATTCGACTCCTAGCCTGGGAACGTCTACAGGCCATGGGTGTGGACCTAAAAAGACAAAAAATAATAAGTAAATGAAATCCTAGAAATTTCTACCCAATTTTAGTCTGCACGTATCATGACTCTAGCTCTCTCCTTACTGCCCTACTGTTCTAAATTGTAGAGTTCTTATTAAAGTTTCATGAAGACAGCCAGACCCAGACCTGGGTTCCAAAGGAGGGGAGGGGACTGTGCTGTGTGCCCTGGGGAGCGTCAGGGGTCCCCCATCCTCTGACACCGCTCCACCTTCCGTGAGCTCCTCAAAGTCCACTGCTATCAATTCATTCCTTTGTTAGGTGGAAGTTGAGAGCGAGGGCTTCAGAAGTGGATAATCTTGCCTCTGCTCCCTAGCAGCTATGTCACCTAAGCCCTCAACCTGTTAGGAATGGTCCCAGGACCTGCTGCCCAGACTTGTTTTGAGGGTAAGATACAGCAATATATGAAGATCAAGGCAAAGGTCATGCTAGCAATATCAATTATGACCACTCTGAAAATCCAGCCATTCTCAGCTCCCCTAGTAATGCCCCTGGGATGTGGAAATAAATGGCAAGAAGCAGATGAGGCTGGGAACTCCCATTGTCAGCTTCCTCTCTCCCGAACGATGCTCCGGGCACGCAAGTCACCAACAGAATAAGAATTCGTTGACTAATTACACGACTTCATGATTGGAGAGAGCCTAGAGCTTGATGAGGCTAGGAGGGCGAGATAAGGAAGAGACACTTAAAGAAGGAAAAGAAAAGAGGAGGTGCGAGGCAGCTCAGAGCAAACACACTTAAACACAACTAAAAGTCTGCTAGTGGGAGTTCCCATCTTGGCTCACAGGGAACAAACCCGACTAATATCCATGAGGATTCAGGTTCAATCCATGGCCTTGCACAGTGGGTTAAGGATCCAGGGTTGCCGTGAGATGCAGTGTAGGTCACAGACGAGGCTCGGATCTGGCGTGGCAAAGGCTGTGGTGTAGGCCGGCAGCTGCAGCTCCAATTTGACCCCTAGCCTGGGAACTTCCCTATGCTGCAGGTGCGGCCCTAAAAGAAGGAAAGCAAAAAAAAGAAAAGTCTGCTGGGTGGTACTAGAGTGATGCAAGATGTTACCCTTGGGGAAAACTGAGCGGAGGGCATCAGGATTTTTCTGGGAATCTAAAATGATCTCAAAATAAGAGGTTTAAAAAAAGAAGCCTGCCAGAATCCCAGGTCCCTAGGATTCTATTAAAACGAACCTGGCTGCCATCAGCAGGGGCCGGCTCCCTTCACATCCCCACTCTGGGCCAGGCTTCCTGAGAGCAGGAATCACTTTTTTTTTTTTTTTTCATCTCTGTGGCCCCAGTGTAGGGCTGTGCCTGGCATGCCGCACATTCAAAATAAATGTTACATCGACGCATAAAAGAATTAATCCTCTCTCTCAAGCCCCTCACCCCTGAAGGCCAGCGGAAAGCACTCCTTCACACACACACACACACACACACACACACACACCAGCGGAAAGCACTCCTACACACACACACACACACACACACACACACACACACACACCGGCTCCAGCGCAGATGTTTAGAGTTTGCGGCATTCCATTTTTTCCTGTGTCTTTGGAAACCTCAACGAGAAAAGACAGAAGAGACGTGTGCGCTGCTGTCAGCAGCAGACGCCCAGCCAGGAAAGGTTAACAGAGATGCAAACCAGCCACCACTACCATCGGGAGGTTAATGGCAACAGGGCCGGGACTGGACCATCTTCAGGTTTCTGGAAATGTGGGACAAAGGTCAGCCTCTCTTCGGAGCGGGTATTCCCTCTCTGCCCTTCCGCCTGCCTCTGGTTTGGCAGCCAAAATATCTGCTCTAATTTCACTCCCTGCTCTTGGCCGTGTGCTTTGTGAATTGCCTCTCCTGACACAAAATAAAGCCAATGAGCAGAGGAATTGCCCCCCCCCCCCGGCAGAAACCAAAGGCAAGGCCAAGTCTGTTTGCTAAGAAAACACTCCCTGCTCACCAGCCACAGCTCGACAGGTATCTCTTTCTTCTCGTGCCTCTTCCTAGGGCCTCATAATAATCCTTGAGCCTCTGGGACCTGCCAGACCCTGAGCTAAATGTAGTCATGGATAAAGAAACCAGACAGCCTCTTTGGGGCATCACAGCAGGCCCAGCCACAGCTACTGCCCAGACAAGCCCGGGAAGATGAAACTGCCGATGACACGTGCCGGATCCGAGGCTCCGGGCGGCACGTGGGGTTTGCTCATGATGCTGTTCTAGAAGACTTCTTTCCTCACTTCTCTGCAGCTTTCAAGCTGAATACCCAACTCTGGTTCCTCTCACTGTGCCAGGGGGCTACCCAAAATTCACCCCGCAAAACCCAAGGTCTAGCCCAGCCCCCCGTTCCCCCTCCTACCCTGTTTTTAGTTTTTTTTTTGGAATCAGATGTCTTCTTCATCCACATCCAATAGCACAGCGAGTGCACCAGTGCAGGCACCCATCACTTCAGAAGCAGGTTCCCAGGCAGGCAGCTCCCTGGGGCCCTGGCAGGACTCCACTACAAGGACACTTCTCACCCTATCATCCCGTCCTATGTCAAGGACAGCAGGCCCCGGACAGCCCTTCTCACGCGAGGTATTAAAACTGCAAAATGATATGTGCAAGTGGATTGCCATCAAACTGTATTAGACGGAAAAGGGCCCGCGTTCCAGCGGTGCCTCGCCTTTGCACCTGGCAAGGGCGTGCTCACCGGGACGCAGAACAACTGAAAAGCGGGGAGGGTGGGGGTTCCTCAAGACAGTCTCTCTCATTCTCTGTAGGAGGGAAATGAGGGAGAAATGAATACAGCTCGGGATTTCTCTTCTTCCGTTCTCTTATCTAAATGCTCCGAAGGAGCCTGATCCCAGTGGGAAAGGGGTTTGAAAGCCTCTGTCCCCCCAGAAACCAAGGCGGTCTCTGGCGGGCCAGGCTGGGAGCCGAGGGCGCTGGCCGGGTCTGCACAGCCCAACTCAGCTCGCTATCCCCGCTTACAAAGTATTTAACTGGGAGTCTGTTAACGTTTTATGAAAACTGTAACAGGAGAGAGGGGGGCATCTTGAGGCTAAGTTGATCTCTCTTTTTTTTTTTTTTTTTTTGGCTGCCCTGTGGCCTATGGAGTTCCCAGGCAAGGGATCAGATCTGAGCCACACCTGCAACCTATGCCGCAGATGCAGCAACTCCAGATCCTTAACCCATCATGCAGGGCTGGGGATTGAACCTGTGTCCCAGTGCTCCAGAGATACCACTGATCCCCTTGCACCACGGCGGGAACTCCTTTCTTTTACTTTTTTCTTTTTTGAAGCTTTGTTTCTTATTGAGGTAACACTGGTTTATAACATTACATTAGGTTTCTACACTGTTTCTCCCCTATACCCACCGAAAATTTTGTTTCCATCCATCACCATCCAGTTGATCCCCTTGACCCATGTAGCCCGCCCCTTCCCCCTCATAACACTCCTTTGTTCTCTGTGTCTGCGGGTTTGTTTTTGTTCGGTGGTTTGTTCATTTTTCAACTGCCTCTTTCTTGCTCTCCCTTAAACACGTTTCTGCACCAGAGGCTGTCAGAGAGAGGGGGGCTCCTGCTGCTGCTCGCTCTGGGGCGGAGATCCTGAGCCTTGGAGTAAGCCAAGGTGCCCTCAGAGGCACCCTCATCCCTTTCCTGGGTTCAAACTCCTGATCCGCAGGTGGGACCAAAAGGGGCACCGAGGGACCTGAAAGTATGCCTCTGTTAGATCAATTGTTGCAATGCATTTTGTAAATCACTTTTGCAGTTTCCTGATGATGCCTCTCTGTGGGGTTTTCTTTGATCTTTGGAGCACCCTGGGGGTGGGCGAGAACAAACTTGCCCAGGGCCCCTCAACTACCAAGGGGCAAAATCAGGACTCACACCCTAGGCTGACGATCCAGATTCTCTGTCCTTACCAACACCACCCACGGGCTTCTTCTATTGACCTCAGGAGTTCAGAGGATAGAAATGTCAAACAGAGGAACCTGGCTCCCTTCCAAATCAAAAGATCAAGAAAGAAATAACCGCCTGACACTCTTTTGGATTTCCCACATTTGTGATGGAAAAAAGTGGGCTCTACGTATCACTGAGACTCATAAGACCCGCTCTGCACTCTCCGCATGCCCGGCAAGGTGCTAGCCACAGGCAGGTAAGCTTGACAAGCGGTGCACATGAAATCTTTCCACTGTTAACAACTAAAACTCCCTCCTTTGCTCTCCTAATAGCAAATTAAAGAGATGCAAAGAGAACCTTCCTTGTCCATTATGCAAAGCGACATCAAGCAGTTCTTAGCGAATGTCTAGCAAGACTGAATTCAGTAAAGCTGACTGACCCATCTCTGCCTGCCGTCTCGCCTGCTTTTCTTCCTTTCCATTTCCGCTGCCTATAAACCCTCTCTTTGTCACCACCCCACTTCATCCTCATGATTACGGGGCTGAAGATACACTTGCAATAGCTAAGCTCCTTAGTACCTGCATCTCCAGAGGCTGATTTTTTTTGGGGGGTGGGGGGCAGGGAAACAAACCAAAACCCAAAGCAGTCCGTGGTCTTAGTAGCAAAGGAGATTGTTCAAAATGAAAGAGTTGCCAAAGACCCTAATCTTTAGGCCCCTGGGGAGAGAGGACAGGGTGGAAATCAGTAACCAGTAATATGTCACGGGCTACACCCAAGGAAGGAGGAGGAGCCCAGCGAGCGGTCCTGGCAGTCTCAGTCTCCAATAAGATGAGCCCAGGTCCGGTCTGCTGAGGGCACAGGTTTCAGAGTGGGGTCTCTGAGGCCATTTCAAGTCTGACTCACCCCCCAAACCCAGATGAGTCCTCCTCTCCAGATAAGAGTG